>JACXGK010006944.1:0-26926 GCA_016801125.1 Novumbra hubbsi | reverse complement strand
TAGGCTAATGTTCAGGAGTGATTTTTGAGGTTAGGCTAATGTTCAGGAGTGATTTTTGAGGTTAGGCTAATGTTCAGGAGTGATTTTTGAGGTTAGGCTAATGTTCAGGAGTGATTTCTGAGGTTAGGCTAATGTTCAGGAGTGATGTTTGAGCAGGGGTCTCCGGTAAGGGTCTCACAAGCCCTAATAGCAAAGGTTAGATAAGTCAGCCTGTGAACACGATGACATCTGAATGCAGATGCATTTTGGTGTGCAACGATCCAAAGCAGTACCAAACCACTGCTAGACCTGCACATTCCTCTATCCAGATGGGAAGTGAAAAGGCCCGATTTGTAAAGTGTAACTAAAGCACCGTTAGGGTTTTGAACAGCTTTACTTTGAGACCCCACAAGGATGGTAAAACCTACATTCTGTGTATGATCAGGTTTGAAGAGAAGGCCCAGTCAGAACCTCTGACCGCCCTGAAGTACCTGCAGAACGACCTGTCTCTCACCGTAGACCACACGGACCCCGACGAGACCAAAGAGGTGAGATGGGGACACCGGTAATCCTACTTTGTTGTGGTCAATGTTCCCAAACCTACAGCGACACCTAACAGAGTCCAGAGGTAATCCTTGTGACAAGCATTTGTCATATGCATCTGCGGTTAGCTACTCTGCCTTTTCCTGCTCAAACCGCTCTTCAAACCACACGCCGTACACCGTGTCTGAGCACGTCTCCTCCCCTGACAACCTCGGTAGCTTTGCCGGGGCCTCAGCAGCCGGATGCGATGGTTAGAGCTTGGAGGAACCAGGATGTGCCTGCTGTGTGTCCTGGGTGACTATGAGAAGGACCCAGGAAACCATATAGGCTGTTATTGTTCTGGTGAAGATGCGTATAAAGCAGATTATAATCTGAATATGCTCACCTGATTTTGCAAGATGCGCAAACAAATAGACACAACTTTGAGAGGTCTATGTGACGTAGCCCCCTATAGAGATGATATTAATATGTATATTATTAACTCTGTGCATTGTCCTCTATGGGGTTGCTCTGATGTCAGGGGAGATGTCAGTCGCTGTTATGTTGGCGTTAACCATGGTTTAGTGTTGCGTGACTGAGATGTTGTTCTGGCTGTTCAGTTCCAGCTCCTTCCCTCGGCTCTCTTCAAGTCCAGCTCGGACTTCATCCCTCTGGGTAAGAGCCTGCCGCGCTGCTTCTTCTGAGATGAACCGGAATGACTCATTATACTTGTCTGCATTTCCCCTCCATCCATTCTTTCCTGTGAGGTGCTTTCATTTTGATCCTCCCCCGTGGTTTTTGACTGTTCATATGAGCTTTACAGGCTGGTGTCCTCCTGTGACAACTGACTCCTCTCTTTCTCCCACTCCTCATTTACTTCTGATGTCTCTCTCTCTCGCTCTCTCTTGCTCTTTTGCTCTCTCTTTATTCCTGTATTCTTTCCTTTTCTCCTCCTCTCTGTCCTTCTCCTGTTCCCTTCCCTCTCGTTCTCTCTGCTTTCCCCTTCCTAGGTTTCTCGGACGTGGACCAGACGTACGCTCAGCGCACTCAGCTCTTCGACACGCTCGTCAACTTCTTCCCGGACTGCATGACCCCGCCCAAGGGTAACCTCGTCGACCTCATCACCCTGTAGCCCGCTCCACCACCCTAAGCACCACTTCCACCACACCCTAACAAGACTCTTTCCGATTGGCTGGCCCACAGCCAAACATACTATTTTTCTACACTTGACCCCGAGGACCGCCCCTCTCTTCTGGGTGTTGATTCTTCAACGGTGGTACTAAACAAAACCTAACGGGCAAAAGAGGATCAGACCACTTGCCCCAAAAAAGTATTAAAATAAAAATAAAACATGCACCCATCCCTGTAATCGAGTGTTTCCTAGGCCTGATGGTATTTTATGAGTAGTTATTTACACTGCAACCGGCTTTGATTTTCATTTTATTTGTTGCAAGGTTTACATGAAGAGGCTTTTGCACCTGTGTTTGTGTTGGCTTGGCATTAGAAGCTTGTTAGATCATGAAGGAGAGTCTCTGTTCCTCATCTTTTCCCCATCGGTCTTGCATCGGTCTCTGTTATTCACACGCACAAGCCTGCTTAAGTAATTTAACTTAATTGGACACTGCTGTTATTGGTGCCAACTTATATGCCCCCTATTTATAATAATGATGGCCGTGCTGTTATACACTACTTGTCAAAATGTGAATTGTGTCATATAGAAATAGTCTAATGTGCTGAAAAGACAATATATTTGTCAAATGAGCTTGTTGCCCTGTTAAATCTTGAATATCAATATACAAGTCATTATTATAGTAAACCTATTTAATCATTCTGGGGTTTAAGGAAGAATCATTGTCAAGTCGTCAGTGGCCTGTGATTCTGGTAACTGGCTTTATGACATAACATGGATCTTTCAATATCCTACCCTAGCGGAAGTATTATCTGTCTCTGTTTCTCATTGGAAATGCAAGCTAGGTCAAAGCAACCTCTTGAACAAACAAAAAAAGTAGGTCAAACATTTCAGAGGCAGTCTGTAATTGTACCAACTGACACACATGGCTCGTCTGTACACACACTGTTTTAGGATTGGCTCGTCTGTACACACACTTTCTTAGGATTGGCTCGTCTGTACACACACTGTTTTACGATTGGATAATGAAAGTTGACCTTCATTCAGGGTGAACTCAATTATTCTTCTAATTACTAGCTTCCCTTTGTTTCTTATGAAAACAAGGAAGGCTGTGAAGGCACTGTGTCTAACCTGCAGGAACATCTGGGGGTTTGTTCTGTCTTCAGTCTCCTGGAGGCTAGTCTGTCCCCAGGCAGACATGTCCTTTTACCTACACAGTAACTCTTATTACACATCTCTGTAAAGGACCGTAGTCACTCCTTACTTAAGTCTGTGTTTGGGGATCACAGGGTGATGGATGATACGGTGACCCCTGGTCTCAGGTGGGGTCTGTGTGTGCATGGAGCTGGGAGTGTTTGGGCTAGACCACCTTTCTGAGTTGTTCTGATTTAAGCTTAAATACTTTAATTGTTCAAGTGGTTTTAAGTAGGAAGCTCCGTCAGCGGCTCATCGTTGATTGAACCCAATAACACAATTCCTGCCTCCTGCGCTTTTTAGGTTTTTGAGAAGGACAGAAAAAGACATTGCTATAATTGAACAACATCCACATTTCCCAGCATAAACTTTTAAACAAGACCCGGTTTTAAGATCTGAGAGACAGTTACAGTTTTAGGTTCACCGTGCACAGATAGGGACATTGTAGGTTTGTCACTTTAACATTTTTGTTACAATTGGCATGCATCTTATGGGTAAATACATTTTCAATACAGTTAATATCGCTGAATTCCTGTTATATGTCTGGGTTCTCTGACTCCGTAAATGTTGTTTGTGTCTTAGAATTTTATGGCCCTTAAAATATTGGTGACAAAAACAGACTCCTACAGAAGACGTTTTTTCCATGATCAGAAGGCTCTTACACCGGTTTGCCATCGTTAACCAATGTCAATAATACTTATTGGCTCACATTCATTATGCTTTAGTTGAGGATGGTCTCTGGCAGAAATGTAATTTGAAAAGTTTAAAGGCCAAGAGTTTTGCTTTTGCCCTTGCATTTACAACCCCATTTCCAAAAACATTCAACCCTGTGTAACATACAAATGAATCTGCTAATTATTTATTCCTATTTTTGATTGAAAATGGTACAAAGAAAACATTTCAAATGTTGAAACAGATTTTATTGTTTTTGGTAAAGAAATAAATAAATAATGAGGCCAATTTTCAATTTGATGCCAGGTACGTGTTTCAGAGGTTGAGAGGGCAATACTCTAGACGTGTTTGGTACTGAGGAGACCAAGTGCAGTAGTTTTAAAAGGGATTTGTTTTCTTTCTAGTTTTGCTTAATATAGGATTTTAGCTACTTAACAGTTTGGGGTCTCCTTTGTCATATTTTTCATTTCATAATGTGCCAAACGTTTGCAATGGATGACTCAAGTGTTCCTGAGCCCATTCAGTATTTTTCAATACAGAATCGTGTCTGTTATTAGTTCAGTGCCGTTTTATTCAATATTGGTTTTCGGCCCTTGTCCCTTCCGTACAAGGATTTCTATGGATTCTCTGAATCTTTTGATTATATTATGTACCATATATTATGAGATCACTAATCACTTTGCAATATTACCTTGAGGCATGTTATTCTTAACATGTTGCAATTGTTGCCTTCGCAGTCTTTCACAGAGTGATAAACCCCTTCCCATCCTCATTTCTGACAGGTCCATCTTCTCTGGGATGATCTGTTACTACCCAATCATGTTACTGACTTGTTGCCAGTTGACCTAATTAGTTGTGAGATTCTACCACTTTTAGTTCAAAGTAACAATAAAATGTCTCTCGTTTCAACATTTGATATGATGTCTTTGTACAATTTGTCTATTGAATATAGGGCTTAAATGTTTTGCACATCAATGACTCATCACACTTTTTGTGAAAAGGGGGTGTATGTTCATGAGTTTGTCTGTGTTTTTGTTTTTCCGATATCCAAGGTATTTGGTCTAGTCCAGATCTGTTACATAAACTTGAGTTTAGGTCTTCCTCCAGCAGAATATGATTGATGTGATACCCCTTTTAATGGAGTAGCTGCTGGGCTACATTGCATTGTTTATATTGTCTATTTGAATGTTGGTTTTGGCAGTTGTGCGGAATGTTTCCGGGTCAAAGGTCTATAGGGTGTAGTCCTATTTTTGATTCAGGAATATATATATATATATTTATTTATATTTCTTTAAACAACACAGATGGAGCAGGCTGCAACCAAATCACAAATCTATTTTGCTACCCTGCTTTGGGCATCCAATCATGTGACGGGGTGGGCTGTCGGTTTGACAGAACTTTACTGTTGTTGGAATATGTTGCAGACCTGGATGTTTTACCGTCACACTTCCTTGCTGGAAGTCCTCATACAATTTGCGCTTGAATCCTGTCAAGAATGAAAAACCCTAATAAGTCCTCGATCAGATTTTTTTTGTTTGTTGTGTGACAGACACTGTCACTAATGTCCACATATTTCTGGCTCCTTCATGCTGACATATTTATGAAAACATGGTTGGAAGACGAGCAGTCGGATTATTTTACATTTTATTTTCATTTGAATCATTGGTTGGTGTGCATTTGCTGCTTTTGTTCTTAGTACCGACACCTGTATGCTTTACATTGTGAGCTTGAATTTCTCTGAGTGTGTCTCTGCTTGTTTGTCTGTGTCCATTTGCTAATATGTCTTCTGCTGCCATCATGCTAAATCTGGGAAATGTTAGTCACCGATTTAACAGAGATTTAGAGATCTAGACGATTTGTCATAACATCATTGCTTTGCAATAATTTAGAACATTGTACATTACAGTCATTAGCACAGAATACAGGGCTTTTTCCAGTGTCTGTATTTTCTTTTTTTTCTGCCAGAAATAGAAGTAATAAGATTAACATAACATGGAGAAAAGAAAAAAGGAATAAAGCACCTTGGTTAAAAGAATACAGAATGCCAAATACTTTCTATTGCTTACTTTGGGGAGAGAAAGGAAATCTTGACATCATTTTGAGATGAATTGAATGTCGTTTTCTTCGTCTGCCCCTTTACATGTTACCCCTGTTTCCTGAGTGGAACTCGGGAGGATATGGGGTACACTGTGTGAAGGAACACTACTCTGTGAATAAAGTGAATGTGTATAGAGCCTATTGTAGAATTGCATTGTATGTAATGTACATAATGAATAAAGATTGTATTTTGTTCAGGTTTTCATACACATGACTGGCCATTTGATTTGTTTGCAATGACAAACGTGTTAAGGGCTTCATAACGTTTTATGTTCACTTGTTTTGATTTGACTATCTGCAGATTTTGTCTTAAAAAAAAAAAAAAGGAGTCAACTTTTTGATTTTAGTGTTCTTGTCAAATCTTTATTGGTATATGAACATCGCTGTCCTGGTCTTGCTATACCCAGACTCCGCTTCCAGTGTGTCAGACCCCCTGTTCTGCTTTAATAGCAAACAAACTGTTAATACATGAAATAGCTGCTAAATACTTTGGTGAAAAAGTTCACATCTAATACTAGTGAGACTGTACAAAAGAAATAATGATACAAAACCTAGGTATGAGTTGAAAAACGTGGAGTTGTTTGGTGGTGGTCAATTAGAAACAGCATTTATAATATTTTGGGCTATTATCACATGGAGATATATGCTTGTGTATGTATTTGACAAACAATATCACAAACCAAAATAGTAAATGATACGCAGAAAGTGGCTTGCTGTGTTCGGTCCCCATAGAGCCGCATTTGCCTGTCAACATGGGACTGCAACAAAATAAAGATCCTCACAGGCCATCTTTTCGGACGTAGTAAATCCAACCCTAGTGTACAAAACACATTTAATAGATCAAGGCAAGTCCTGGACTTGGAACACCATGTCAAGCCCCTAAAGCCATGTCCCCATTGACACCCTTATTTTGTTAGTGTGGTTGTTTCAGTGCTTTCCTCCACACAGCCACTGTCAGGGCGTCATAGACAATGTTCAGTACAATTGTCACCAGTATGTTCACTTCATCCTGTGGTCATTCCTTTTCTCTGGCAGTCCTGTTAGTTTCTACCTGTCATGGCAAGTCGTGTTACAGATTAGAAAGTTCATGCTTGCTTCGATTTTCCTCTCAAAAACAAATATATATATATATATGTGTGTATATACTATATACAGGTGCTCAGGTGCACATTTAAATGTACCTTTGACCAAGGAAATGTTGATGGCCGTAGAAATGGGACTGACACCCTTTTTGGATGGGTATTTATTTTACACAATGTCATATTTTGAGTTTTTTTTATTTTTAAACTCTCGTTGTTGCTTAAGGGCTGGCTCAATAAAGATTTACATCGCACAAGATAGTGTTGGGACTGTTGTATGCAATGCGAACTTGTAGGCTTTCTGTAGACAATGCCTACTTTACTACCTACAGGATTCTGATTGATTCCTGGTAGCACAGACCTTTGTAACTGTGTAGGGAAGGCAGTGTAGGGCATGGTTCTGTCTACCAAGAGGTCCTGGGGCGCTGCCATCCTTGCCCCCCCCCACCCCCCTACAGGTGTGTGTCCTCCTCCTCCGGGAGGGTGCACTCCTTAAGGAGGTTGTCGAAGGGAACAATATAGCTGTCGTTGAAATCCCCATTCAAGGCCATCTTCTTCTCTTGCATCTCCGGCTGCTCCTCCGTCAACTCCAGGGTCGGGTTGTCGTGGTAACCGTTCTCTACCGTCTGCAGCTCCTCAGTCAGGTGTTGCTATGGAGAGACGAGGGCGGGGGGGGGGAATGTGACTGGCCCTGGAAGTCACGTCAACTGTTGGCGGTAAGTAGAGTAGACGAATGGACTCACTTGGTCATCATTGATGGGGGAGTGGTTTGTTTACCTGGTGATTCTTCCTGTAGGGTTTGCGATGGAATGACGCGCATATGATGATGCCTACTATAATGGCCACCGCGGCTACACAGGATGCAATGATGACAATCAAGGTCCTTTTGTCAGGGTATTTCTGAAGGTCAGAAGAGGTAAGTAAAGATCCACTCGTATTGCTCCAATAAACCTATCCGTTAAACCGCTTCCTGGGGCCATGTGTACGATTGTTTTAAGTTGATGTTTCAAATGGGCCTGATCTCATTCTACAAAATGAATCTGAGTGACTGGACGAGCTTGTACTACAAGTGTTTTTTTCCTTTTTTTCTTAACAGTGCCCCTTCAAGATAAAATTCAGAAGGATATTATTTTCTGTTCAGAATGTTTGGTTAGACTTACAGTGGATCTACCGAAGAATTGATCGATGACCGAGGGTTCCACTGTAAGGGAAGAAGTGATACACGACAGGTCATTTCTGGTACATGCCCTTGACATCAATTGGATCATTTTTCATTTCAACTGTTACACCAAGAGTAGCATTAGGACACGATGTGCCTTGAGTGGGAATGATTGCATTGCTTTAGTAGTGGTGTCAGAAGCGTGTCGTGGGTAATATATTTACCACTGCCGGTCACAATGCTCTGAATGGTCATGGGATCTTGGGTCTTTATTGTGAAAGAACAGTTGGCGTCGTCTTGCAAATGGGAAGTCAGGTATGTACAGAGGTTCACCAGTGCTGTATTTTTGTGATTCTGATGAGAGAGAACTAGACAATCAAGCATTTTATAAAGTTCATTAAGAATCAACAAGACTTGATCGCCGATTCTGAATCTCCTGTATGTCTAGACAATAAGTAGCTGAGCTGATGTACATTTTGGAAATGATTGGGAAAGGGCAAAGATGAACGAGAGGCCAATGTTTCCCTTACAAGTAAAGCACCAGTTGTTATTGGCAATTATCAGGCAGTACAGTAGTCTATAGAAAGTCAGGGAGAATCCAAATGAGAAAAGAGATGTGTGGGAAAGACGGAAACGGGCAGAAGACTGGTTTTCCACTGAGATTCAAGCGTTTTCCTCCCAATGACAGTGGATTTTTTTTGTGTGATGATACACCACTTCCCGCTCTGGCTTTGGAAACAGAAATTAGGTTGGTGCTGGGGTGACTGATGTTGGTTTCGGGACAAGTCTGCACTCAGTTGTCAGTCATTCCTTTTAAATGTGTGTAACTTCAGCAGTGATTATTTTTTTCTATTGAGTTATGTCACAGATCGCAACCTAAACACAGATCTTAAACCATAAGGAAAAACCTGTGGCAAAGGTGAAAAGCTGAAATGTTTACCTGTTTATTTCCTTTCGACATGAAAAACTGTTGAAGCAAAAACAGTTACAGATAGAAATGAGAATAGAAGTACAGTCCAATTATATCTTACTTTAAAATCATCTTTTTGTGTGAAACTATATTCCTCATACCGTTTCAATGTTGTTTTTTGTTGCGGCTGTTGTCAGGACAGCGGCTGTTGTCAGGACAGCGGCTGTTGTCAGGACAGCGGCTGTCTCTGCCTGGGTTGTGTGTACCAACCCTATGGATGTGGGTGGAGCTGAAGTGCTTCTTGAGACCAATATAGAGGTGGGTTCAGAGGAAGTGGATGACTCTGACAATGGTGTAGAAAGATTTGCGGTTTGTGTCCCACCCATGGATGATGTCTTTGGAACCTCTGTGAATTCTTCCAAGTAGCAGAAATTAAAGAATGGATCATTTTGACAATTTCCATAATTGTGTAAGATCAGAAACAAGTTTTTCCTTTCACTCCGCATGTTATAACCCACAACCACATCTTATAATGCACAACCACGTTATAACCCACAACCACATGTTTTAACCCACAACCACATGTTATAACCCACAACCACATGTTATAACCCACAACCACATCTTATAATGCACAACCACGTTATAACCCACAACCACATGTTCTAACCCACAACCACATGTTCTATCCCACAACCACTTGTTATAACCCACAACCACATGTTATAACCCACAACCACATGTTATAACGCACAACCACATGTTATAACCCACAACCACATGTTATAACCCACAACCACATGTTATAACCCACAACCACATGTTATAACCCACAACCACATGTTATAACCCACAACCACATGTTATCACGCACAACCACATGTTATCACGCACAACCACATGTTATAACCCGCAACCACATGTTATAACCCGCAACCACATGTTATAACCCACAACCACATGTTATAACGCACAATCACATGTTATAACGCACAACTCCATGTTATAACGCACAACCACATGTGGACACGTATGAACTAAGCAGCCTTTTGGTTTTTGATTCTAACCATTTCGCCACCTCATTCATTTTCAGGTGAAATTGCGATGGAAGTAGAGAAACCCTTACTTGTGGAGATGGCCTCGGTGGCTTGGGACGTCTGCGCTGTTGTTGTTGTTGTTGTTGTTGTTGTTGTGGTTGTGATCCCTGTGGTCTTTGCAGCTAGGGCATGAGTTGTGTTCTCACTTTTGTTATACTCAGCTTTAGCAGTGTCAATCAAATTAGAAACAACTGTTGTGGGCACGACTGTGATGACTTGGTCGGAGGTGGGAGGGGATTCTGTCCGCTGGGTTGTGGCGTGGGTTGCCTTTACTGCAGGGTTATCTCCGGCTGGGCCAGTGATTGGTATGGTAACGGGCTCTTTAGTGACTGTTGCGCTTTTGTCGGGGCCTGTGCTTAGAGAGGTTGCAATTGATGTCGGCACTGTGATGGAAGTATTTGGGGGAGATGTGGGAGCATTTGTGCTTAGTCCTTCGGAACGGACCTCCATGTTGGACACGTGAAGAACAAGACCTGGAGGGGACCACCGCAAAACATGTCAAGGCTTGAATGTTGCCTGGGCCACGTACACACATCCCACATCACAGTCTATTACAAATACTAAGATCACATTGGACCTAACGTGTGTCTTAACATGTTACTGGCTAATGCAAAAACACGCAAGCCAATCGGATTAATGTCTGCCAGTTCTATTAATTACGGGGCCTCTAGAAAATGTGTTACGTTGTGCACGGTTTGGAGCGAAGAGAACACGTGAATAACGGAGACGAGGAGACCATGTCGCAAACGTGTTGCGGTCCTCCAGCCAGCTGTACAGTCGTAGTACTATCTATATTTCACAGGATGCTCCAAACAATAACCTAGGAAGCACCGCACCCACCCTAACGAGTTGACCTCGGCGCACCCCAGAACCATCCTGGACCACGTCCTTTAGGCAGGGACCCCGGAGACTTGGAACAATGGCTTTTCATGGGATCCCCTTCCCTCAACACACACGGGTAGCCTAACCCATACCGATATAGCATCGAGCCTGCAAGTTCAAGTACTTCAGAATGGGTGGGCTAACCCCTATTCCATCTGTTCTTGGGAAGAATTCCTTGTAATGGGTCACTCGCCACCGTGTCATAACAACATGTATGCAACAGGATGTAAACGCAGTCTCTGTGTGTTGTCACGGTGGGCAGTAGTGGGCACGGTGGGCCAGCGTCAGGAGAAGTGGCTCGCTAAGAGGCGGAGTTACCGGTTGATGAGGGGCGGGGCTTGTAGCTTCTCCCTGACTCCTGACCCTGTCACAACGGCCCTCCTAAACTGAATCACTTAAGGGGCTTAACAGTCACTACCGGGTGGAGCCTTGGAAACCCTGACCCCCAGTCCCGTGCCCAGCCGGGTTACTCTACTGATACTCTACTGTTTCCCCTGGAATCCAGGGAAAAGAGGGCTGCTTCAGCGTTCTTGAAGCATCCCTGCAAACCTGGAAGGAGAATGTTTTGGTTTTTTTTACTGTTTTTTCTCAGCTACATTTTAGACAGGTGACACAGATGACGGGTTGTGAGGAATATGGTCAACTTCTTGTATCGGCTAAACATGACTTTGGGATTGTACTGATGAATGTGTATTTGATCAGTGCAGTATATAGGGGGGGGAAAGGAATCTAATCCAATTAAGGCTTGTGAACTGACTAAAACCTCATTACAATTGTCTCTTCCCACGCAAACTGGGAATGTGAATGTTCTGGTGATCCTGACAGGCTTTGCCATTTGTGTTGTGTGACTGATAAGGTTGCTTGTCTGTTCTGTGTCTCTAGGTGGTGTTATATTTTGGGGTGACCCTCGGTCCCCACTTGACTCCCTGGTGTCTGTTTCTAAACCATGACAGCAACCCCCCCCCCCCCCCCCCCCCCCCCCCAATCCAGAGTCGGACGTTATCAGATGGGCTGTTTTTACCTCAGAGGGACATTCCTATTGCACCCAACACAAACACACAAACCAAGTCGGCACCTGTAGTCTCTCAGAAACACTCCCTCCTCGAGACGCCACCCCTGTCCCCGAGATAAGACGTGGGATGTGGAGACGGGACGGATGGTTTCGTCCCTGTTCTGCACCAGAGGCGCCCTACCCAGTCTTTAAGTCCAGTAGTGGGCAGGGAATGAAGTTTCCTGTGCACCTGTGACCGCACAGCTTAATGGGCAGCGCACAGAGCACTAGTCAGCCCCTTCCTCCACCGGTCTACTACACAGGTGGGCTGGATCTCGGGTGGATCGCTAGGTCATGAGATCCGGTCCAGCCTGATTAGGTCAGGTCCTGCAGCGGTCCCCAGGGGGCCGTCACGGCTGTGAGCACTGAAGCCCACTGTGTGAGTGTCTGGGTGAACAAAACACGGGAAGTGACTGATGACGACGCGGATCGGGGGGGGGAGAAATCGTCTAAATGACTTGCCATTTGCCGTCCCACAGTGACTAAGCGGGGAGTAACGGGGTCTGAGGGGAGTCTCTCCTGCCCTTCCCCTCCTCACAGGGGGTCCAGTTTTTGAGTCCCCGGGGTCGTCGAAGCCCAATCCCGTTTAGCGTGAGAGCCTCTATCCGTACACGGTCAAAGCGGAGTGACAATCGGCCTGTAGGGTGGAGACTTGTTGAATTGTCCTGCTTTCCTGTCGGCCATGTTGTAAAAATATCCTCCGGAGCCCAGGCCCCACACAGACTCCCGCCGGGGGGGGGGGGCTCGCGGTGACCTGCCTGGGCCCCAACAGTGGATGTCCACGTGTGTCCTGGCATGGGGAGGTCATTCAGTCTAGCTGTGTGTGTGTGTGTGTCTGTTTGTGTTGCCTGTGCGGGTGTGCCAAGCGGACCATGATGTAATAAAGCAAGATGGATGTGTGTCTGAGCGTGAACATCTACCATGCGCTGACAGGGGGGGAGAGTAAATAAGTGGGTTTAGCGGTCGCTCCCGTTATGGGGCTGACGGCCCACACAAAGACCCCGTTTCGCCCCGCGTGTGGCTCTGCCAGGAGGGGGCTACTCCCCCCACCTCCGGACCCCCGCAGTGGACCAGGCTTTATAGGAGCCCGGCGGCTCCCTGCTTTCTCTGGGTGTTGTCCCATTCAGAATGGGGATGTGATAAGGGGGGAGGTTGTCTTTACACACCACTTATCCAGTAGGCTCCTCCATTCACTGGAGGAGAGAGGCTGTGAATGGAGAATCACTTTTTAGGAATAAAAGGGAGAGGGGGGACTGGGGGAGGAGGGTAGAGGCTGAAGGGGAGATAGGAGAAGTTATGGGGTGAGGGTTGCGTTTAAAAGACTGGTGTAAATATAACTTGTGCACAGTGAGGATCCAAACACGGCACAGTGTTCCGTTGAAACACTATTAGCGCGTTGCTTTATGTAAGACTAAGATGAAAAGAGAGACAGGATTATTAAGAAACCAATTTGGATCTTAAGCTTAACCAACTTAATGGGAGCTTTTAAAGACATTCTCATCTAAACAAATTCCAATGAACCGTATTTGTAGGTGTGGACACTGACTGAACCTTCCTTGGTACTGTAGTTATGTTAAAGTCATCCAAACCAAAATCTTGTGACCTAGAGAATAGCATATACTTTGTATTATTTGCATTCAGCACTAACCTAAGAGTGTTTTTACAGTACTATACTTTTGCTTTGATAAACAAGACTTTTTACCAAATAATATTTAAGATTAAACGTTTTCATAGTGCAAACACGTGGTAATGTGAGTGCTCGCACATTACCGTTCAGAGGAACTGTGGGATACAACAGATGCGTCACCTCAAGTCTGAAACGGTGGCTTGCTCAATTTGTTTGGGAGGAATTACATAAAGTTGGGAAAAGCAGTGACCAATTAAAGAGGCAAAGTCAGGCATGTTTCCTAGCGGGTTAGATGGGCCATTTGTAAGATTTTTACTGCAATAACACAAGCATGAATCTGATTAATATTTAATAAAGGCATTTCGCTGTTTTACAAATGGGAATATTTATTTTGTTTGCCTGTCTTTGTTTTCATCCATTGTCTGTTTTCCATAGCAGAGTGAAAAGAATGTAAGGGGAATGTGAGAGGTTGCGTGCGTGGAATTACATTGCGATCCCAGAACATCTTCAAAAGTACATGGAACATATAACAGAAAAGTGTGTAAAAGGCAGGAGTGGAAGATGAACGGGTAGCTGAAGATCACACCGTGGAGGGCATAAGGGAGGAGGTCTGTGAGGCACAGTGCCAGCCACTGGCCTGATTAATGTCCACCTGGCCTGAACCGGGAGCAAAGCATGCTGGGTACCAAGCAAAAGGTGGAAGTGGAGGGTAAAGTGGTGTTTTATTGCCCAGATCAGACAGTGATGTAACACAAGGTTTTACTGCCATCCCTCCCCAGAGAAACTGAAAACCTCCCTGTTCTGTACTGTTTTCAAATCTGTTTACAAACCCCTTCGAACATAAATCTGTCTGCTTTGAAAAGGCAACCTTACGTGTTTTCTTTATAGTAGACTACCTTTGACCAGTTTGCGTGGACTTGAAGTCCCATTTTCACTTTAGACACTTACAGTATTACTCAGGACTGTGAATTGTCGCTTTGGGACAATTATCGTTAGTATGATGCAGTTTCAAAACTCTTAGTACAAGACTACAAACAGATCATACTTGTAAGGCAATCTTGCAACTGATTTTGATTTCAAGATCAGTGATTCAACCAGTAAGTTGTTGGTGGAAAACGAGGAAATTGTTAAGTCATCAAATATAACATGCTGCAATTCTGTCAGTTAGCATATTGTCACATGTCAAAATCCAAACCCAAACAATGTAAGACGCCTTCAAAATGACTCTTGGAAGTGCTAAAGGTAATCTGTTCCTTAAAGGTAATCTGTTACCTTTTACCATGAGTGATCATAGTAAAAGGTATTGTAATGATAAAGAAAATCTTATCTAAGCTTTTGCATGTACTTTGTTTGAACATATTTCATTGTCTTTTTTTTTTACTCAATCACTGTCAGACAGTATTTGTGACAAAAAGGGCTTTTTTGATTATCTGTTTTTTTGTACTAAGAGTCGTGAAATATTACCACAAACAAACGAACATGCATGTTTAATTGATCCACTTGCACACAGCTTTGTTAGCTACATTTCTATTAAAATAAAGGATTGAGGCGGTGTACTAGAACTGACTAGGACCCTCTGCTTTGGTCTGGAATCTGGTCCTGGTACTTCCTTGGGAATAGGGACGTTGATAAAGGGTTTTCCTATCTTTTGTTCTTCGCTAGCTCTCCCCTATAGTCTGGGCTTAGTGAGGAAAGGGTTGTATGCGAAGTTGCATCCTCAACAGTCAAGATTCAAGGCAATACAAAGATCCTGGTTGGCTTATTCTTTTAGTGTCATGACCCCATATAAAGGATATACCTCTCCCGTCATTTTAGTATTTTCTTTAGCTTTTCTGGATGTTTATACCTATGTATAATTAATACTGTTTATTTAAGTCCTATGTGATCAGCTGCAAACCGTTCAGAAAAAGGGCTGACTGTGAAAATCCACTCTGTTTTTGGTTACCGACAATAATGTTTTCAATAATTTCTAGTAGCAGAGGCAGGTGTGAACCACGCTTAATTAAAGAATAATACTTTGCCTTCCCGTTAGGCGTGACAGGCCTTTCGAGCGGGTCGGGGGAGGCACTTCATTATGCGGTCCCGTTGTCTCCCACCCGGCTCATAGAGGCTGATGGGTTGACAAGGGGCAGCTGAGGACCGAGTCATGCCATTCGTGAAGAGGGGACAGACTCGCGGGTGCCACTCCCAAAGGTGCCAGTCGCTGCCAAACAAAGTGCCCCCCACCCCTCACTCACTTCACGAGACCCCAAAAAATATTTCAAGTTTGAAAATGTGCATCTTCTCACTAATAACGAGGTGGCGTACGGTTTTATCACAATATATTGTTCTCTTCATTTCGATTAGGCTGAACAACAGGTTGTGTTAGGGTTATAACCTGTGATGACAATTGGCTAAATTGGGAATACATATCAAACTGTAATTTTGTTCACAGTTCATACAATATAACACCTCATAGGCTATTTTATGGAAATAGTTTTTCATAATTATTAAGTTCTCTGATTAATAGGATGCCCGCACACCTGCTTTAAATATTGCCACACCTTGCATAAAACAAATGTTTGGTTGTCTTCCTTTGTAGTGAACGGTTGCGTGATGATTCCAGTCTTTGTATGCTAACTTCATATCGAATACCTAACAAAGAATTGCGTTAGCTAGATGATGATGGGGTGATGGATCCCCAAAATTAGACCACTCAATTTCATCTCAATTAAAATAACATTAATGAAATAAAAAGTTCAGACACTTACCGAGTAAAAAAAATACCAACATCATTCGGATTTCGATGTCCTTTCTGTTGGGGGTTTTTTTATACAAAAAAAATTTATTCACTGTTGCTGCAGCACTCAATCCGTTTTTGTCAGGACTATTTCAGATTGTTTAATAAAAGTAGCTGATTCTTACTGGTTACGCAGATCCGTTACGCCTATCTCCTTGGATTTTTTTTTAAGTAAAAGATTTTGTGAAGTTATTGTTTTTGTTGAAAGCCAAGAATGCTTTTGTGTTCGCGGCTCAGCTTTTTTCTCCCGCTCTCTAAATCGGGTATTCGGGGGAAAGTTTCTCTCTTGTCTCCTTGGCTGCGCTGATTGTGCGTTGCCGGCTGCTCCTTGACGAGTGGCTGGAATATGTGTTATACTCTCAAAGCGCTAGCCCCGTGGCCATTCCAGACCCCAGTGTACCTCCAAGTGTTCAACGCTTACGCACACCCATCATGGCACGACCCATTCCTGAAGACTTGTTCCTGTCTGGTTATCCGGCGATGCAATGTGTGATCCAAAAGAATAGATTTTGGGTGGACCCTCGACACTTTGAATAACAAAGGAAACGACTCCCAATGAAAAATATGTTCCTTCATTTTGTCTTATTTTTAAAAGCGGCCATGAAAAAGTAAATCGCTGATGTCGGTTACAGGACATTTTACAAGGACATACGTTTTTCCCTTAATGAAATCTTACAATTAAGTGTTAACTACCATTTGAGACTCGGCGTGCGGTTTCATTCAAACACACATCCAATGTACATGTTTAAATAATTGATATCTGCTGACAACATGATCCTCGTATTTGCTAAATATAAAAACGGTTTAATTTGTTAGAGAAAGTGGAACAGGGCTTCAGACATGGTCAAGATTTGTCTTTTGGATTTCGTGGTCCAAGGCAGGCAGTTTGACCCTTGAAGGGGACAGAGCTGAGTTAATTCTGTTGAGAGCCATGGCAACGTAAATTCCCAGGCTTTCTGGAATTGCTTTGAAAACACTTTTGATATGACCTATACAAACATCGTTAGTCACAATTTGATGAAAGGGTGATTGTTTGTGGGTCTTTCAATTTTCAGAATCTTGAGTCAGGATTGTCTGAATAGGCTACCCTATTAGTATTAATGCACATTTGATGGTGCAGGGCTCCATTGGTATAATGTATGAAATACCAGTGACTGCTCTGCTGATGGGAAAGTTGGGGGTAAAGAATGGAGATAAGAACAGGGGTGTGGAGGTTTCCTGGGCGTTTCTCTGTACTGAAATACTCAGGGTCATTAATAAAGCTTTTTAGAAGTGGAGCTTTCAAAGCAATGTTAATACTTATGCATTAATATGGAGAATGTCAGTTATTTTACCTGAAGTTGAAATAAATTAATTGGATTTTATGCAACATTAAGGGTGTGTCAGTGGTCTAAGAATGTGTGTTGTATTGGATCTGGGTGTCAGTGATAGTGTTTGTGGAAGTGGGTCATGTATGTACAGTCATTACCATAATGACTGGCATCCTACAGTCACCACCAAAATGACTGGCATCCTACAGTCACCACCAAAATGACTGGCATCCTACAGTCACCACCAAAATGACTGGCATCCTACAGTAAATACCAAAATGACTGGCATCCTACAGTCATCACCAAAATGACTGGCATTCTACAGTCACCACCAAAATGACTGCCATCCTGGCTTTTTTTTTTAACAAATGCTAGTTAGGTCTTGTAATTTTCTAACACGGGGTCATATTGTACTTCTTTACTGAAGTAAGCTAGCTCAGCACTGCCCAACAACCTGGTAGACAAAGTAAGACCACAATAGTTTATGGCCAAAGAGTACTTGCAATGGTGACGAACAATCACAACTTCAGAATGAATTGTGAAACATATGGTCCGCTCTGATACCACCAAATGATTTCCTCACTCTTTGTATGGTGTTTCATTGCCACTCAATAACCTAATCAGTTACCCGATCTGAATCCAATTCATCATGCATTTTAGACACTGACAAGACAGAAATATATAGAAGGGACTGAAGATAACTGCAGTACCTTCCCTGTAAGAGCATCACCTGGGAAGATACTCAGCACCTGCACATTTCTATGGGTGTTTTTGGGCAGTAATTGCATGTTAAGTATAAGCAAAAACAAGTTGTTCCCTCTGTTGAGATCATAAGACAATGTTCTGTTGTTCACAACATATTTTTTTTTTTAGGTAACTGGAAATAGGAATGGACTTATTAATGATCAATTGACAGTATGGCTGAGGCAGAATAACCCACACAGGATACACACATTTGTTTTTAATTTCATCAGGGATTTTTCCAGGCGGAAATTGCATTATGTCTGTCAGTAATAGATGGCTTCCAAATCAGCGTCCGGCATTCAATGAGGAGTCTGGACAATATAGGTGTTTTCAAGCTCAACCTTTTCTAAAGAATATTGAATCAGCAAAGCATTTACACTCTTTTTTTTTTAAACATTGACAATTCTTGTGTTTACTGTTTGACACGCAATCAGTGCGCATAGCTAACGTGATGTTAGTCCAGTCAGTTTGTTTTATGTTGGCAGGGATACCACACACAAAATAGCTGCATGTGCAGAGCGCAAACAACAACAGTATTACAGCACTGCTTTTGGTGTCCCCCTCAGGAATTGCTCGAGAGAAAACTTCATGCTAATGTCCCCTCTGAAGTTGAGCCCTCTGCCCCAGCGACAGGTCAGGTGACGGGTCTGAGAATTTCACCCTGGTACCTAACTGCAGTCAGTGTAGCGTTGGTCGCTCGGGTATTTGTTTAGCAGTGTGTATAGCGGCATTGTCATCCCTTGAAACATTGATTAAGTAAAGCTTAAAGAATGTCTGACCAATGCACTCGCTAATTGGAACTCTGATGTTCCTTTATACTACTAATTATTTCGGTGCTAATTGTTAGACCTCTGAGACATATGTACTGCCTAGTGGCGGTGTGGCACATGTTACCTCGTCAGCTGCGTTGGTAATGAAGATTTTTGCAACAGCCCTTATTTTATCTACCCCTGCAGCTGTGGCGATTTTGCATTCGTGTTTGCCTCGAGTGTCACTATTTTGAGCTCGGTGTGTCTTCGAGGGTGTGTGTCTGTGCACACGCACACGCGTGTGCACGCAGCCCATGTAGTGTGTATGAGTCTCTGTGAATGGTTGGGCGCTTGCGGGAGCCGGCCGGTGGGTTCCAGGGACTGGCCTGAACACCAGCGTCTGGTCAGAGGAATGCCATGTTGGTGTTGAGGATCCTCTTGCTCTAAACACCTTCCTCTAGTCTATGGCCCTTTGAGAGCTGCTGAGGCTCCGCCCATCAGGCTGTCCACCCTGTAGGATGGGGTGCCAGGGGTTTTGTCTCACCCTGTTAGCCAGCCTGCTAGTATAGTGGGGTCTGTCCATAGCAGTCTTCGGTCCTGCTCCGTTTATACTTGCGCCGCACCTCAGGACTACCAGGCCCGAACAGGACTCGTCCCTGTCCAAAGTCCTCCTGGTTGTGTTGCAGATCAAGACCTGATGGTTCCGGCTGCCACCTTGCAGACCATTTCTCCCCTTGGATTGTCCTTGTGAGTCTGTCATGCTTTTGACCTGGTGTTATGGGCTCTGGACACGGCCCACATGCTCTTATTAATGACTACAATGGGCTTCTGCAAAGCCAGAATAAAACTGGCCAACCATCAGAGCCTGGTTCCTCTCTAAGTTTATTCCCAAGTTTTGGCACGTTTTGAAGAGTTTTTTTCTAGCCAACATGCTTGTTGCTTTCTCCTTGGGGTTTCAGGCTGGGCGTCTTGTTAAAGCACTTTGTGACAACTGCTGATGTAAAAGGGTCTTTATTGTATACATTTGACTCCATTGATGCTCCATGACCTCCGGCATTTGGAAGGACTCTTCCATTAGCTCTGTAACCCCACACAGGATGGTCGTACCAGGGGGTTTGTCTCTCTCGCCACGGCACAGCGATGGCCTGCTCCCCTGGCTCATTACCCTGCTACAATGGAGCGGGCACGTCTGGAATGTCTGCGCACATTCTCTCCTCACACTCCCGCGGCCATCTCCCTATATCCTCTCAAAATGCGGTGCTCCTCCTCACCCCCATGACATCCCTGTGCCCCCCCCCAACTCCTTACACTGGACCTCGCACTCTCATCTGCCTTGTGCCCCTACAACTCCCTTAACCTCCCACATCACCCTTCCACCTCCAACCCCCCCCCCCAACTCAACTCCTAGTGCCTCATACATTCCTCCTCCCCTACCTTCAAGAAGACTTTGTGGGAGGTCCAGTAGGTCTCCCTCTCACTTACCTCATTCCTCCCCTCATACCTCATCTCATACCTCCCCGACACCCCCCACCTCCTTCCTGCCTGGAGTCCTGCGTTGCCACGCACAGACATTACAGCCCCCCCGTAATGATGAATAGATTCGTAGATTAGATTCCCGGGAAATGTGTGGCATGTGTTGCTCATATCTGCGTGCGGGGCGTGTTAACGCGGTCCGGGCTCTTGGTAGGACGGCGTGTCACAAAGTAATACACCATTTAAATCAGCCAACAGGAGCAGGGTGACAGGTGCTTACCGAGGCAGGCCGACGGGTTGGTTTTACCTCATTCCATTGCTTTAATAACACAAACGATCCCGCGTGGCGAAGCATTAACTGAAGCTGGTTGTAGCGGCCTCTCCAGCTGTAACATTGAG
Source organism: Novumbra hubbsi (assembly GCA_016801125.1). Classification (NCBI taxonomy): domain Eukaryota; kingdom Metazoa; phylum Chordata; class Actinopteri; order Esociformes; family Umbridae; genus Novumbra; species Novumbra hubbsi. The sequence goes on along the minus strand of JACXGK010006944.1, from coordinate 6,074 downwards.
GTATGCTGTGGAAGAATAAATGGGTTCACTCTTAGTTGTTCCCTCCACGCGTGAACAGGGTAATGAAGGGTCTCCCTCCAGGGGGAGATGGATCCCAGAGCCCTGTGGGGGGGGAGGCCTACGCACGGCTAAAGGTATCTGCCCTCTGCTACACCCCGCCTGGGCAGGTCAGCTGGAAACCTGGGCGGGTATGGTGGGGGGAGATGACCTGACGTGCACAAGATTGGAACCATTTGTCACAAATAACCTAAACAAATTAAACGCACACTTTAAAACTATGAACACCTTTTTGAGCAACAAAATTTCTTGTTTTGACGTCTTCGTCTTTTGTTGAGAAACCATTTTGCTCTACCATTTCGTCTACCTTTTTTGATCTAGAACATTAAGTTTACCTAGCTGCTGGTTACATACTGTATCTTGCGTGTGTGTGTGTGCGTGTGCGTGCTTGTGTGTGTGTGTATATGCATGCGTTTTCCCATGCACAGGTTTTACTACTTTGTCTGTTACCTAAAATCCGAGCAAGGATAATAAAACCTGCAACATTTAAATTTGAGGGTCATTTATTCCAGGGAAATGACAAAAAGACATAGTTTCGTGTTAGAGGTTAAATTAAGGGTGAATGTTACAGTTGGGATTATAATTAGGGCTTGGTTAGTTTAACAGTTTGAGAAAATAGGATTCTAAATAATAGGAATGTTCGGGGGCCCCACAAGGATAAATGTTTTTCATGCGTATGCGTCACGCTTGTAGTGGAGTTGTGTGGAGGAGGTCGACCGCAGACTTACTGACAGGACACAGAACACTCAACAACTTATCGGAAGCCTGGTACCAACCGGAGCCACTCCAGCTCTGTGTGTGTGTGTGTACGTGTGTGTGCGAGGTGTGCGAGGGAGGTTTGGGTGGTGATTTTTGTTCAGTTATGTGGAATGCCATTTGGTTTTTCCTCCTTCTCCTCAGATAGTTGTGGGTGGATCAAAACAAAGTCAGTTGACCCTAGATGATGAGTGAAGGGGTGACGGGTTGAGGCTCAATCCGGTGCTGTGGAGGCAAGATGTTTTGTGGCGGGTGACGTCATTTCAGAGAGAAAGCTTCAGAAGTTGAGGATCTTCTGAGTTATCTGGGACATTTTGGGTGAAACTGATGGATGAGCCCGGTCAGTATGTGTTGGTCATGAAGCCCTTATCTGGAGGTACTACGGTGCGCTAACCTCTCCACTGACACCACAGATACTAAACAGACCAGCTATCTCTGCACTATGCCTGCTTTTGACTCGGCCTGTCAATTAAGCTCCCGTTAGGGTCTGAGATTGTGGAGAAGATGCTTCTATGGAGATGTTTCTGCTTTGGGTGAACCTACACAGGGCTTCCTAATGACACGTTGGAGTTTCCATACATCACTTGGAGGCAGAACTGCGCTGAAGGCAGAAATAAATGGGACTGGATGACTCAATGGGGAAGGCCGAACTTGCATTTGTTTCAGACTAAGGGCACATTTGACAAAAGATTGTGTTTGTCTCTACGGTAAATCTTTAAATCCCTTGCCCAAACCTTAACACCAACCTTTACCCTATCTGTTTAGAATTACATTTAAAGTCAGTGATTTCATAAGGTCGGAACTTAAGCTCCGCCCTCTCCATTGTCTCAAGCGATCCTATGAATTTCTTCAGTCGGGGCAGATCTGCCTCTCGAACATGTTGGTGTAAGTAAAACCCCATACTACTCCCAGTGTGTGATGTATGGATAGGATGTCATTTTTATTTTGGTTTTTGGAGCCACTGAAGTGAGACATGGATGACTAGGTGACCAGGATGTGTGTGTTACCGGTTGTTAGTCCCACAGATATAAATGGTCTGTTTATTCGCGGAGTGGGAGAGGCACAGGAAGCGACGAATGGGAGCTTCCCCGGGAAAAGGCGAGGGGCGCTCCCGTGTTTCTATTGAAGGAAATGGGGCGTGTGTGCCTGACGGAGACCACATCCAGTCTGGGGCCCAAAGCTGAATCAGGGGCCTCTGGAGCCCTGGTGTGGAGATGACTGCAGAAAGATATTATAATGTTGGATCTTTTATAGGAAGCCTCCGGTCTTAAGCAAAGAAGACGTTATATAACTGCATCGGTTTTAGCCATGTGTTAACCCTGTTATTGGCTATAGCGCTTGGCAGGGCTGGCAGACAGAGTGTGTTCGGGCGAAGGCCTGAGTGCGGAACGTCCGCCATCTCCTCTGTCTTCTTTTCCCTCTCTCCAGCTGACGGGCACAGCTCTGGCACTGGGCCTCCAGCGCCACCACGCTGAGGACAACATCCTTTTAACTGTCCATCCCAACTTTTTTTCCTCTGGGTCTCTCTCCCTCTCTCTCTGCTTATCTTTCTCCCTCCTCTCATTCTCATTCAACCTCTCTCCTCTGCTGATGTTTTCCGGAACATTCCAACCCATGGACGTGACTTCCCAGGTTCACACTAACCTACCCATCTCCACATGTCCTTGGCCTTTCCCGAGCCTTTCTCACGCACAACCTCCCTAAAAGCTTATCAGCACAAGGGCCGTGTTGACGTCTGTGGTTCTATCCCTGCCAGCCCACAAACAATCATAACATAGGGGGCTTCGTCAGGATTGGTTGAAGCAGCAGGGGCACGGGAACAGTAGTGTGGCATTTCTCTGTGGTAGCCACCATGTAACAGGAGGTATGGTAACATGGGTTAGCGTTAAAGGATGTAGTATCCACCATGTAACAGGAGGTATGGTAACATGGGTTAGCGTTAAAGGATGTAGTAGCCAACATGTAACAAGAGGTATGGTAACATGGGTTAGCGTTAAAAGATGTAGTAGCCACCATGTAACAGGAGGTATGGTAAAATGGGTTAGCGTTAAAGGATGTAGTAGCCACCATTTAACAGGAGGTATGGTAACATGGGTTAGCGTTAAAGGATGTAGTAGCCACCATGTAACAGGAGGTATGGTAACATGGGTTAGCGTTAAAGGATGTAGTAGCCACCATGTAACAGGAGGTATGGTAACATGGGTTAGCGTTAAAGGATGTAGTAGCCACCATGTAACAGGGAGGTATGGTAACATGAGTTAGCGTTAAAGGATGTAGTAGCCACCATGTTACAGGAGGTACGGTAACATGGGTTAGCGTTAAAGGATGTAGTAGCCACCATGTAACAGGAGGTATGGTAACATGGGTTAGCGTTATAGGATGTAGTAGCCACCATGTTACAGGAGGTATGGTAACATGGGTTAGCGTTAAAGGATGTAGAAGACACCTTTTAACAGGAGGTAGGGTAACGTGTGATAAGCCTCCACACTAATTCCTAAATGTCATAATTTTTTTTTTTTCCTCTGCCCCTAGACATGAAATATCTTGTTTCGTAGAAAACAAAAGTATTCCATCAAATAGACTCTGGAGGGGTCTGGTACCATTTTGTACAATTTGGTAAAAATGTAAAGCATCCGGTTGGTGCTGTGCATGTTTAGGAGGTTTGAGTGTAGACCAGTTTACATCAACTAATGAGGCAGCATTTGAGGCCAAATGAGAGACAATAAGTCAGTCAGACAGGAGCAGAGAGAGGTCTACAACAGACAGCGGTCAGTCAGACCGGAGCAGAGAGCGGTCTACAACAGCCCGCGGTCAGTCAGACCGGAGCAGAGAGCGGTCTGCAACAGACAGCGGTCAGTCAGACCGGAGCAGAGAGCGGTCTACAACAGACCGCGGTCAGTCAGACAGGAGCGGAGAGAGGTACACAACAGACAGCGGTCAGTTGTGGGAAAGTTTATAGAGAGTTGAGTGTTTAAAAGCAACAGCTCAAATTGTGAAGAGACCATGGCAGCATCTTACAAGAGATGACCACCTGTGACAACAGATTGTCCAGTACAGTCAGCTGTTGTGCCCCGCGAATGTCTGTCTGTTGGCCAAGGTGTTGCCATGGATTCCTAACCGTTGAAATAAACACAATAAGACCTTTGCCACTTGACACCACCCCTGCCACTCAGCCAATAAGGAGCTTCCCCTGTTAATGTTTAGGTTCTGATGCACTTAAAGCATTTGCCTGCCAATGATACCAAGTCCAAATCAATGATGCAAGAGACATCACACAATCATGTATTCAAAGTGTATTAATGGAAATCAATTGTTGACGAATAGGAGATCCACATTCCGGCATGTTCATGATGTTTTAGAGCCAACCTTTTCAGCTAAATGTTTGTATAAAGCATCTTCCCTTGACTTATTGTATTAACTAAAGGTGCACATTGCATTTTCCATCTTCACTCGGGTTGGATCTCATTGGTATCTCTGTGGTTTGGACGGGATCCAGTTGTCACTCTGACGGACCATACTCTGCTTCAACCTACTTCAGTTTGCCTGGATATCATTTCATGGATGCCATCAAAAAGGCGTTTGTGTCATCGGGGGAACAACTTGGCCAGGCCGGCGTCAGCTGCTGCCTCCATTTTGTCCTGATCTATGGCTTTTATGCTCACCTGGGAAATGAAATATTTATTTATACTTTATACTTTATCAACCCACATTACATCAGTATTTCATTGACATCATTTTTGTACTCCATAAAAACACTTCCTACAAACATTGTGAGGAAAACACACTGTTAATGTGAGACAGAACTGTTAATTTGCTGGAGAGGGTTACAATACATTTGGCCTTTTAATGTTTAATATAAACCCTCACTAGTGTGAGCGCCCTCTCTTTGAGTCCAACCTGTGGTGATATGACCGGTTAATGAATGTAACGGTTCCCTTCCGGTGGCTTTAAAAGGATCATCGCTGTCATTGTCACACCGTAGCTGAATGTCTGTCCCTGTGCATCCCTCTCCTCTGTCTTTTAGTCATTTTTCTGTATCATAATGGACGTCCTTGAACATACTGATTTTAGCAACCGCAGTCAGGGACATATTGCAATTGGGAGTGTGGATCCCAAAGAGGTGGGTGTCTGCATTGAATATTGTTTTTTATCATCTTAAAATATTTTATAATTGGCGATAAATGAGGGTACAAAGAAAAGGGTATTGGAGACTTATGGGGATATTGTAAATTTTTTGTCATGGAAAGTTAAAGAATGTGTTACTCAACCCGTATATGTAACTCTGTTTAAAAGTTGACTACATTGCTCCCTGTCTTTCTGCTGGTGTGTTGTCTGTGTGTCATGTTGCATTCCAGTACATCTATCTGGATGGGAACAGTCTAACAACTGCTGATCTGGTCCGTTTGGGGAAAGGCATGTTCAAAATCAAGGTATGATTAAAAGATTCTGCTCCGTTAAAGGCAGTTGAAAGTTACATATTTCAACTCCTGTGTTTTACCACCTAGCTGACTAACCATGCTGAAGAGAAAATCAACAAAGCCAGAGAAGTGATAGAAACCATCTTAAAAGAGAACCGAGGTATGGATAATTATAGACAATGGTATATATACACGATGTAAGATGTAGTTTGTTTCATGTATTACATAAAATCGAAGCCCAAATAAAATTGGGGGCGGGGGTCTCTGGACTTTGAACCCAGTTCCGCTTCATGTCGACCCCCTAATCAGGGACTGATTTAAACCTGGGACACCCATATCAAGTTTCAAAGTAGGATCTTCGGTACATTCAGTTTGATTTTCTATGTATTACAATGTATTACTGTATTGTAAGACAGTGAATGAGAATATATTATTTCAAAATGATGGCCTTTGCTGATGATATTGGGAATGTAGGTGATGCAAGTAAAAAGGATTTGATTGGCTAAAAAGGCTACCATACAGCATATCACATAAACTCCTTGCTTTTAAGCCCCTACTGTTGAAACATTATGGAGACTTAAAGTTCGTGTCGCCAAAATTCAATAAATATCTCAACGTTCAATCATTTCATAATATTGGGGTTTATTCGCAGAACCTGATCTAGAGCAGTTGTTTATGTCTCTCTGCTTGTTTCCTACAGTTGTCTATGGCGTCAACACAGGATTTGGGAAGTTTGCCCACACAATTATACCACAGGATAAGCTGCTGTAAGTGGTTGGGAAAGAACATAATTAACACTGTGACCGGGTGTAAAATCAGATTGTAATTTGCTAACTGCGAAAT
>JACXGK010006943.1:10747-27054 GCA_016801125.1 Novumbra hubbsi | reverse complement strand
GATAGAGGGATGTGTGTGGGGAGATAGAGGGATGTGTGTGGGGAGATAGAGGGATGTGTGTGGGGAGATAGAGGGATGTGTGTGGGGAGATAGAGGGATGTGTGTGGGGAGATAGAGGGATGTGTGTGGGGAGATAGAGGGATGTGTGTGGGGGGATAGAGGGATGTGTGTGGGGAGATAGAGGGATGTGTGTGTGGAGATAGAGGGATGTGTGTGGAGAGATAGAGGGATGTGTGTGGGGAGATTGAGGGGTGTTTGAGGGGTGATATAAAGGGGCGTGTGTGGCATTCGGCTGATGGGATCCAACTCTTCACCCGCCCAGCCCCACAAAGAGGCCTAACCCTGAAATATGGCCTCCGGCAATCTAGGCTCTGGGAAGCTCCGCAAAAATTAGGAGGCACAAAGGTCAGGGTAGCTAGACCCCATATATGGAGGTTCTCAGCTTTTCCCGGACTCCCAAATTACACACTATACTATGGTGCACGTTAGACAGATCAAGGTCCGTTTGGGACCTGAAATACATCCACCCTGGGTTAAAAGGGACTTGGGTCTGGAGATGGTGGTCTGGTGTGTGTCTGTAGATGGTGATCTGGTGTGTGTGTAGATGGTGGTCTGGTGTGTGTCTGTAGATGGTGGTCTGGTGTGTGTGTAGATGGTGGTCTGGTGTGTGTCTGTAGATGGTGGTCTGGTGTGTGTGTAGATGGTGGTCTGGTGTGTGTGTAGATGGTGGTCTGGTGTGTGTGTAGATGGTGGTCTGGTGTGTGTCTGTAGATGGTGGTCTGGTGTGTGTCTGTAGATGGTGGTCTGGTGTGTGTGTAGATGGTGGTCTGGTGTGTGTCTGTAGATGGTGGTCTGGTGTGTGTGTAGATGGTAGTCTGGTGTGTGTGTAGATGGTGGTCTGGTGTGTGTCTGTAGATGGTGGTCTGGTGTGTGTCTGTAGATGGTGGTCTGGTGTATAATGGTGGTCCAGATAATCGCTCACTTCCACCCACCAGATAATCGTTCACCTCCATGATAACCATTCAGCTTTGTCTCAAGTCACCTCATCCAAACACGTTGAGATGTGGGGCTCTGCAGTCCTAGAGGAGTGTTAGGACATTTCTTATGTGAACTTTTGTTTTGTTTTCTTCTCAGGGTTTGTCACATTATTAGGATAACCAGGTCAGAAATGTAAATGACATAAAGGTCAAATTCCTGGCCTTCCCAGCATTCCCTACAAAGTGACATTCCCTGCCTCGCTGTGGATTGGCTGGATCTCAGAGCGGCGTGTAATTTGTCCTTGTCCCAACCGTTTTGCCTGCCTGAGGCTTTCGGAGTGTTTTAGTGTCAGCGTGAACGCTGGGATCAGACTCCACAGACACTTACAGTGGACAGGTGTAGGGTTCCTCCATCTATACACCTCTATCTCTCCTCTCCGTCTGTCTGTCTCAGTGACAATGTCCAAGGGCTTGAAAGTGACATGATGTGCCAACCCTCAGATCATCATCCAGGAGGATGAGGTCTATGGTCTTGATGCAGAATGCGGTCTGGGAATAGGGCATGTAGGGGTAAAAAGGTGGGTGAGCTATGAATTCATACAATGATTATTTGGATACAAGAAATTACTCACTATAATCGAAACGTATTACATTTTTAAACAGTATAATTTTATTGCATTTGATGCAAGCCTACTATAAAGGAAGGTCTAGTGTAGGTAATTAATTATGGACTGAACACAAATTCCACCAAACATATTAACTGTCCCCACTTCAATGGATTAGATAAAATATTTAGGCCTTTATTATCAACAACACACATTCATTCATTAACAGTATTATATAACTAAGGAGGAGGAGGTGTGGGGGGGAGTTGGATAGGAGGTGTGGGGGGAGAGAAGGGAGTAGGGAGGGAAACCGCTAGCGTGTGGTGCTGGCCAGCCACAGAGGGACATTTCCCTCAGCAAACACCTCGGTTATTGGTGCTTTTCATAGGGCAGCATTAAACCACCGACCCTCAGTCCCAATGACCACCCCCTTACGAAGTGTTCTATTCCCACACGGGCCACATTGGTCTCTGACCATATGCAGGGCAATACGTAGGGAGTAGTGTTCCATCTGAGAAACGACAGACAGGTGTTTTCTGCCTAGATATGTGCTGGTTGAATCTAATAGGTATGGTGACGTTGAAGAGACGCTATGTTTTTCCGTCAACGGTGTGTTTGGCCTCTCTTGCTTTTCTCCCTCTCCTCATACGAAGGGATTCCTTTCAATGTGCTCTTTCTTGGCATAGCCCCTGTCTCAGATCTCCTCAACCGTGGGGTCAAGTGGCCCTTTAAAATGATGACAATTGATAATTAATTATCATGATTAAATATGATCATTAATGATAATGACCATTAATGTTAATGATAATGTTCATTCATGATAATATTGCTTCATGATAACAATCAGGACTGATAATGATCCCGAATGGTAATGATAATTCATCCCCACCACAGCACTCCCAGTTACAACTACGCCCCTAACATGGACAAACACTGGATAATGCAGTATACCGGCCCGATGAGGCCCATACACATGGAGTTCACCAACTTCCTGCACAGGAAGCGGCTGCAGACACTCATGTCAGTGGACGACTCTGTGCAGAAGGTGAGAGGAGGACATCTGGCCCGTCATTGGTTCATTCCCGAGGCGTTGAGCTTTCCCAATAGCTGGCCCTCAATGGATTTTCTTACCTCTCTCCCCCTTACTCACTCCTTCCCTGTCTCCCTTCTGTCTCACTCCCTTCCTACCTGCCTTCCCTCTCTCGCTTTCTCCCTCCCGTCCACCTCCTTCCCTCTGTCTCCCCAGGTGTATGACATGCTTGTGGAGACGGGGGAACTGGACAACACCTATGTGATCTACACTGCTGACCACGGCTACCATATTGGGCAGTTCGGGCTGGTCAAGGGGAAGTCCATGCCCTATGACTTTGACATCCGAGTGCCCTTCTTCCTCCGGGGACCGAACGTGGAGCCTGGAGGAGTGTAAGCCTTCAAATGTCTTAGTTGCACTGACACGCGTCAGTTTGACTGGCACTCACTCAACTGGTTGGTTTATGCGTTTGCTATCGTTGTGTTCTATGGTGTTCTTAACTACTTTATTTATTGGTAATCTCACTTACCTGGAGAAAAGGAATCACAAAGGTTTTGACTTAGGGGTTTTTGCTACTGTGACAACACTAAGTGGGAAAAGTCTCTTGTCTGTCTGACAAATGTTGTTGAACCCGGACCTTTCCCCCCTCACTCTGATCAATCACCCCAACAACAACATGTCTGTGTTTTGTTTATGTGGTTCTGGGTTGTGTTTGTCCGCAGGAACCCTCAGCTGGTGTTAAATATTGACCTGGCTCCCACCATCCTGAACATCGCTGGGCTGGACACACCTCCGGACATGGACGGGAAGTCCATCCTGAAGCTCCTGGAACAGGACAAGACTGGAAACAGGTGGGACATTTCTGTTCTACCATTTTTTGTCTGCAGTCCTTTGCTCTCAAACAGACATGTCCACTGATTGCATGGGCAAAACATGTCCAGTGAATAAGATTAACTTAGTCCTTGACTCTAAACAAGGATCGCTTTTATTATCATTTAACACATTACTTATGTATCAACAACAGAATCGCCATGTCCACCCATCAAAATAAATCATTCAACAGGCTCCCAAACGGAAACCTATTCCCTATCTTTGACCCCAGGCCTCAAGGCTCTGATCCAAACTATTCCTCAATAGGGGGACCAGAGTGCCTTTTGGGCCCAGACCAAAACAGGAGAAACAGAAAAGGAGCTGACTCTCTAAGCTTGTGATTCGTGGGTTTGTTTATCCTGGACACGCTTCAGTTCCTTATCGTCAGTCTACAGAGCTGAGGGACTAATGAGAAGGTCTGACAGCTGACTCGGGTTCTGTCGGGCAGAACCATGGAGCTCAGAAGCTGCAGGCCACATGGGACCACGCCCCCTCGTTGGGCCCCTAGGGCTGACCCTCCGGTGACCTACGTAGGGGGTCATTTTGGGCTGATCGGGGCCCATTTTAGGGACACACGTGTGAGGTCAACTAAAGTGCTTATTGTTTCTCCCCCAGATTTAAACCCAATCGGAAACCCAAAGTCTGGAGGGACACTTTTCTGGTGGAGCGCGGGTAAACTGAAGCTCCTTATTCTACACACACACACTCTGCACCACACGCATCCATGTCAGAACTGTGTTTAGTGCGCTGCCGTGTCCTAGGCCCGCTGGACACACACACACACACACAAGCACCACAGACTTTCAGGTTTTGGAAGGCGTCAGAGGAGAAAGGTGAGAATGTCCTGTGTCAGGAGGCTGTAAACGGCTGAGTCAGGGGTCATGACAGGTCACACTGACAGGGACGCCGTTAAACGGACCACTTACACAACGTGCTCCTGCTTCTCGGGAATTAAGCGGTATCACCCGGTGACCGGGGGAGACTCACAGACACATGCAGGGCTGGGAGTCAAGGTTGTGTACTATCACGGGATTACAGGGACACTGTCTGTTTATGTGTCTGTCAGTCTGTATCTGTCGGTCTGTATATCTGTCTGTCTGTCAGTCTGTATCTGTCTGTATATCTGTCTGTATTTCGATATATCTGACTGTTTATGTTTATATCTGTCTGTCTATGTGCATATCTGTCTGTCTTCCTATCTGTCTGTCTCTGTCTGTCATGCAACATACCAGACACATACAACCTGTGAGACATGCGCTAGACAGACAGGGTTTGATGCGGTGTGTAGTACGTAGAGTCACAGCCGTAACCCCAACGGCTCGTCTGTACACGAATGTGGATGTAAAATAACAGCACCAAGATACTTCCTCGTCTGGGTTCAGTTAGCCAATCAGAGCTGGCGGGAACACCTTTGCAGACAGCAGGCAGTGAAGAAGCACACGTGCACACACAAACGTGCACACACACACATGTACACACACACTATTCCCTAGCTTACTCTTTATGTCTTTCCCATTCCCTAGCCTACACTTTAGGTCTTTACTATTTCCTAGTCGACTCTTTGTCTTTCCTATTCCCTAGCCGACTCTTTGTCTTTCCTATTCTCTAGCCAACTCTTTGTCTTTCCTATTCCCTAGCCTACTCTTTGTCTTTCCTATTCCCTAGCCAACTCTTTGTCTTTCCTATTCCCTAGCCAATTCTTTGTCTTTCCTATTCCCTAGCCAACTCTTTGTCTTTCCTATTCCCTAGCCAACTCTTTATGTCTTTTCTATCTCTTTGCCAACTGTCTGTGTTAGTCCTGTGCCAGAAAGGTGTTTAAAAGGAAACGTGTTATTGAGCAATGAGTCCTCCACACGCTTGTGGAAACCCTGTGTTGATAGAAGTTATTTACCACTGTCCTCGGCTGTCATTTTGTGACGGGCTGTATCCACATCTACTGTATTGTTCCAGTAGGCGCCGGGTTGCCAAGAACATGGACCCCGGCCATTCCAGAACTCCAGCGTTGCCCACGGCCCGGCATTTGTCATGCTCTATATAACACCATACCCCTTATGTAGTCCGGTCATTTCGACCAGTGCACCTTTATGGAAATAGGGTTCCATTTGGGACAACCTCCCGTTGAGTTCTGTCCACCCCGGAGCGGCCCTGTCCCTGGGCCAAGATCATCAACCTCCCCCTGGCTTTAGCCCGCCGGAACCACCCTACCCCCAGGACACACACAACCCTAACAACGTAGAGCAAGACACACACACACACTCAGAGACAGAGACACACATGCAAACAGTTGGCGATACTGTCAACTCCCATTGCCAGCTGACTCTGCCAAAACCTACTGCATTCTCCAAACACACCGACATCACAAGCATGGCATCAAGACACAACAACATCTCTGTCCTTTCTCACTGTCCTGGGTCTGGCTCCTGTCTCTGTCTCACTGTCCTGGGTCTGGCTCCTGTCTCTGTCTCACTGTCCTGGGTCTGGCTCCTGTCTCTGTCTCACTGTCCTGGGTCTGGCTCCTGTCTCTGTCTCACTGTCCTGGGTCTGGCTCCTGTCTCTCTGTCCTGGGTCTGGCTCCTGTCTCACTGTCCTGGGTCTGGCTCCTGTCTCTCTGTCCTGGGTCTGGCTCCTGTCTCTGTCTCACTGTCCTGGGTCTCTGGCCTGTCACTTGGTTCTCTCTGTCCTGACTAACTGATAGCCTGTGATGTTTCTTTAGCGGTAGCTAGCAGACAACATTTATACGCTTCCGCCTTGTTGCCAGGTTCCCCGGTTGTGTTAAAGGTTCCAAACTGACTTTGTATTCAGCCAACTTGAATCCTTGTCTTGGCAAGGCGACCGTGTGGGAACAAACACAAGCCAGACCCGTTGGTCAAACTCAAGACCAGGCCAGGGTGGGATGTGAATGGGGCCTAGACCCTGACCACAGGAGCCGCATGATGGACGGCTCAGCCCTCAGGACACGTTTACACTACGCTGCATTTTCCCGAGGCCTGTTGAAGAAGGATCATTTTGTTGTGTAAACCTGCAGCTACAAATGTCTTCTGAGGGAGCCTACGTCACATTGGCGATACAGTTGAGTGTGTGAAGACAGAGCTTTTGGAACTGTATGGAGTTTCCTTCCAGTGCCACACGCATATTACTGGATGTTCCCACACACTCCTGCGTGGTGCTCCTCAAACATGCCGAGGAAATTCAAACGCTGTGGATGTTATTATGCAAACCATGATAGGTCTGTCCACAAACAGGTCATCGGTCCCTGTTTTCACACACACAACGCTGTTAACATCCCACCCAGCGGCGAGGTGTGTGTGCGTTTGTGCGTGTCTGCATGTCACTCAAACAGCAGTGGGGTATGTAGGTTGGGGCTGAAACATTGACAGTAGAGGCTTATAGATTTAGTTATAACTGCTTATAACAGGACTACTTTATGAAATAAGTACTTCAAAAGAAGGCTGTTTCATAACAGGACCGCTTTAACAAGAACCTAACACTCACCTGTCTAACCCAGTCTTGACCTTTGACCTGTCCCTTTCTCCTAACCTTTGACCTTTCCTCCAGTAAACTCCTACGAAAGAAGGATGACGCCAGTCCAAGCACTCAGCACACAAACAGCCTGGCCAAGTATAAGAAGGTCAGAGAGCTGTGTCAACAGGCAGAGTTCCAGACGCCGTGCGAACAGCCTGGACAGGTGTGTATGTGCACACACAGACAGACACACACACACACGCAGAGACACACACGCACACACACACAAACGCAAAAGGAATCCACGATTGGGTGTAATGATGCACATTCAGAACAGCTGCCTGGTTCATATTATCATGGCCTCTTAAAGTGTGGCTGGTTGCTACCTGAACATTTGACCAATTTGTATTGTTCAGGTCTAACGACTTTGCGGCTGTATGGCTGTAGTTAGTGGCAACCTGTGTGTGTGTGTGTGTGTGTGTGTGTCTTCTAGGCGTTTGCCAGACTCTTTAATGTGTCTGGGATGAAAGGGAGTCATGGATAAATTAGCCCCTCATTCAAACGGTGCAACAATGTCCAATTACCAGGCGACTGCAGTAAACAGCGTTTTGATTGATGGCTGGAGGCTGCTATTTCCGACTCCCAAATCTGCTCACAATGTAGTGCAGTGCCCCTTACCCCCTAAGGGACCTGGTGGAAGGTAGTGCACTATGGAGGGAATAGGGTGCTATTTGTGATTGTGTCTGGGGCTGGGACAGACTGTTAACCAGCATGCCTCTCTGCCACTGGAAAAGATTGTTCCTGAAACAAAAAGGTTAAACACTTCCGATTTGTTAGAGTGTGAAAGGGGGAAAACTTTTGTGTGTGTGTGTGTTAGCAGACTATTGAGAACCACACTTACTCGCAAATGCAGTAATCAATGGCAACTCTGTGTACATTTTAGAGTTTTATTTTTAAGATTAGGTTTAATTTTAGAATAAATTGTAATTTCAGTGGGAATATATTTAAGTCACCAAAGATTCTTGTCAAACATTGTTTGTGTGTGTTTTTGTGTTGCAGCATATACATTTGGAGGTTTAGTCGTCCCCAATAAATGCTACACACACATGCTGGCACACGCAGGCACACACACGGGCACACACACACGCAGACACACATACACACACAGTCGCATGTGTCTATGGGCAATGGCCACCTGCCCATCGAAGGTCAAATCACCATTTTAATGGAAAGGTTAAAGCACTGCAAAGCCTTTGCAGTGAATGTATTTCCAGAGTAGTATGCCAACTGTTAGCCATACCTGGCATGTGTGTGTGTGGTTACCGTGTTCCCACCTATGGGAGACTGTGACTGCGTGTTTTCGGTTACAGAGGAAAGGATATGACTGGCTTAGCAGTGAGTGTATTTATATACGTGCTACAAGGTTTACGGTGTGTGGAATGGATACAGTGTGGAGACTGTGTGTGGAATGGATACGGTGTGTGGAATGGATACGTTGTGGATACGGTGTGTGGAATGGATACGGTGTGTGGAATGGAGACTGTGTGTGGAGACTGTATGTGGAATGGATAAGGTGTAGGGAATGGATTTGGTGTGTGTAATGGATACGGTATGGATACGGTGTGTGGAATGGATACGGTGTGTGGAATGGAGACTGTGTGTGGAATGGAGACGGTGTGTGGAATGGATACGGTGTGTGGAATGGATACGATGTGTGGAATGGATAAGGTGTAGGGAATGGATTTGGTGTGTTGAATGGATACGGTATGGATACGGTGTGTGGAATGGATACGGTGTGTGGAATGGAGACTGTGTGTGGAATGGAGACGGTGTGTGGAATGGATACGGTGTGTGGAATGGATACGGTGTGTGGAATGGATAAGGTGTGTTGAATGGATAGGGTGTGTTGAATGGATACGGTGTGTGGAATGGATACGGTGTGTGGAATGGATACGGTGTGTGGAATGGAGACGGTGTGTGGAATGGAGACGGTGTGTGGAATGGATACGGTGTGTGGAATGGATAAGGTGTGTTGAATGGATAGGGTGTGTTGAATGGATACGGTGTGTGGAATGGATACGGTGTGTGGAATGGATACGGTGTGTGGAATGGAGACGATGTGCGGAATGGATACGGTGTGGGGAATGGGTTTTGGTTCTGACACTTCAAGATCAAGTCTCTGCTTGCAGGGTCTCTTTTACTTTCCCCTCACACTCCTTTTCTCCGTCTCTCTCACTCCTTTTTCTCTCCGCCTCTTTTTCTCACGTACTCCCTCAGCCCTTCCCTCGTCCCCCACCTCCCTAGTCCCTCCCCTCTGGGCCGCACACTCAGTCTGTCACGGTGGAATGTGGCTGAAGAGTCTTCAAACGGCGGCGCCACAAATGAAAACGCACCGAGAAACGCATACTGTATGTCCATCTGTCTACACCTATTGGCTTCTCTCCTTCCACTTCTGCACCCTCTCCCCAGCCCACTGCCCCACCCCCAGCCCCGCCCCCAGCCCCGGTACAGCAGAGTGTTAAGGAACATAAACCGTCTGTCAGTGAGGGTATGAGTGAATGCTCCACAGAGGATACTCACTCCCACCCATAGTCCTTAGCGTGAAACTCTCGTTCCCAGGCCTTCTGTTCAGCCGTGGTCAGCAGATGTTAGCCCCCCCCCCCACACACACACACACTTTCCGGTGTCCCAAATGGGCCATGGTCAAAATCACTACTCTATGCTGGGATTAAGGTGCCTAAACAACCAGGGAAACAGCGAAGAGAGGGATGAGGAGATGGAGAGAGAGAATGAGAGATGGAGAGAGATGAAGAAAGAGTTGGAGGGACTGAGGGAGAACGGGTGTCACTTTGTTTACAGACAGCAGGGGGATCCAGTCCATTTCCTGTGGTGTTCCTGTTTTATCTGTCACTTCAGCTCTTGTTTTCATACGGCAGGGGACTGAGATCTGGTTGAGACGTCTGTCTGAGGTCCGCCGTTGCCTGGAAACACCTTGGGCTTATCTAGGAATACATTTTGCACACCTGTTGCCTCACTTTAAAGTATCTCCCATTGAACACTGTGGGCATATGTGTTTTTGGGTCTACTTGCCGCAGATGTACAGCAGACCCCTGAACAATTCAAAATGATACTGTATTGCAAATGGTATGTACGATATGCTATTTTAAACCACTGGCGCTCAAAGTAAATCATTCTCAGTGACCATGAATTTCATGTTGGGACATTTTTTTACAAAGAACCAAGTATAGTATTGATAGGTGACCGTTCTGCACGTAGATTAGGCCATGTGCCTGCGATCATGGTCCTGCGGTTCCTCCCAGTCACCAAACCAGAAGCCATAACTAGCCCTCCACTACTCACTCCCGCGTGTTTCCTCCATCCCGGCAGAAGTGGCACTGTGTTGAGGAGGTGACAGGCAAGTGGAGGATCCAGAAGTGTAAGGGAGGCGGTCTAAAGGAGAACCCGAGGAAGAGGACCAGGAGCCTGAGGTCCCGCAGCGGCTATGACAGCCAGGAGCCCTGCCGCTGTGGCCCCGACGGGGGCCTCGGAAAACCCCCCAGGGCCTACCGACCGGAACGCCCACACCGCCAGTACCCGCCCTCCTCCGGGGGCCAACGTGAGTGGGGTGGGGTGGGGTGGGTTAAGGTGGGTTGGGGTGGGGTGGGTTGGGGTGTGTTGGGGTGGGGTGGGTTGGGGTGGGTTGGGTTGGGGTGGGGTGTGTAACTGTTTACACACGGCCATAGGCCGTACAGACGGACTTTACACTCCAATTAGATCGCATTCACAACATAAGATCTCATTCACTCTAAGGTAGCAGTAGCTGAGTTTAGAATCCTATCCTGGCGGTCTGGCACCACCTGGTGGATTTAGGAGACACAGCACCTTAATAGACTGGTTTCACATCCATCTGTTCATGGAGGCTGTTTTTATTTACTGAAAAAGGGAATTTCTATGCAGCTTACTTGACAAGACTAGATACAAACATGCTTACATACATTATACACAACCAGCGCTAACAGACGTAAGTGAATACGACTAACCCTAACCCTAACACACTCCTGATGGAAAGAAGTGATTCATAAATTAACGGACTGTGATAATAATAATATTGTTTGTTTCTCATCTGCTAGGCTACAGGCCTCGTTTTGTCCACACTCGACCCACGAGGTCGCTCTCCGTGGAGTTCGAAGGTCAGATCTATGACATTGACCTTGCGACGGACGACCAATCAGGCATCCAGAGACGTGTCATCAGAAAGCGCCACTATGAGGTGGAAGATCTGGAGTCAGACGACAGTTCAGAGGAGATGCTAGCGGACGACACCAACGCTGTGGGGTACCCCAACTCTGTCAAAGTCACACACAAGTACGTACCCCAACTCTGTCAAAGTCATCCAAAAGTGTGTACCCCAACTCTGTCAAAGTCACCTACAAGTACGTACCCCAACTCTGTCAGTCACACACAAGTATGTACCCCATCTCTGTCAGTCACCTACAAGTACATACCCCAACTCTGTCAAAGTCACCTACAAGTACATACCCCAACTCTACTACTCTGCTTTTGAGAGATTTAACTCTTACAGTTTTAACCTAAGTTACAGTTTCGGACTGGGTTACATTACTTAATTGTTTGGTTATTTATTCAGTGTGTTTGTATTAGTTCATTGATTAGCAGGTTGATTTATATGCTGATTGATTGTTTGACCTTCCTCTGTTCCTCTCTCAGGTGCTTTATACTGATGAATGACACAGTCCACTGTGAGAGAGAAGTGTACTCGTCATCCAGAGCCTGGAAGGATCATAAAAGTTATGTGGACCAGGAGGTTAGTGTGACTCTACGTAAAACAAAGTCTGACTCTATGTAAAACAAAGTCTGACTCTTTGTAAAACAAAGTCTGACTCTATGTAAAACAAAGTCTGACTCTATGTAAAACAAAGTCTGACTATGTAAAACAAAGTCTGACTCTATGTAAAACAAAGTCTGACTCTATGTAAAACAAAGTCTGACTCTATGTATAACAAAGTCTGACTCTATGTAAAACAAAGTCTGACTTGTTGATCCCACCACCTCAACTCTTGACTTGTATTTTGTACTTTTCCTCCCCTACTCTTTCTTCACTCCTCCTCTACTCTCTCTCTACTCCTCCTCTACTCACCCTCTGTCACCCTCCTGCCAGTTGAATTAGAACCTGTCTTGTGTTGCAGATTGAGGCCCTTCAGGACAAGATCAAGAATCTGCGTGAGGTCAGGGGTCATCTGAAGAGGAGGCGACCTGATGAGTGTGACTGTGGGAAGAAGCGGTAGGTGCTCATTTAAACAATCACCTGAAGGGTTATACTACAAAGCAGGACAAATCACTCAGCCAAAGAACCTGTAGGCTAATGGAGGCTTCCAAATAGATTGGACCATGTTTTGACACTAGGACCATGTTTTGACTTCAAACTCAGTCATTGTCCTTTTTAAGTAGCCATTAGCTGCTTTGGTGATGACATCATCATAAATGGCCCTATTTTTGGTACAAGAGCACCCCAGGGTCTGGTTCTGTATCCACATAAAATCTTATAGCAAAAGAGTTCAAATCTAGAATCAGTTAATCGTTTACACCAGATGAACTAATATGTCTTGGATTAAGACAGCACTTGCCCAGATAGGACACAAGTCCACCATATTTAGTTGCTCTTCTTCTCGTCTTGAACCAGCCACTATCACAAAGGACAGAGAAACGGGGGAAGGAACAAGAATGACCAGCTCCATCCCTTTAAGTGAGTTCCTCCCCTTTAATTCAGTCTGTCCGTGTCTGCCACATATGGTTCCTTCCGATGACCCATTATCAGTGAGGTTGTGCCTGAAATGTAACCCCACTTCATATTATAGTGCACTACTTCCCTACAAGCCTCTGGATGAGGTAGTGCACTACTTCCCTGCAGGCCTCTGGATGAGGTAGTGCACTACTTCCCTGCAGGCCTCTGGATGAGGTAGTGCACTACTTCCCTACAAGCCTCTGGATGAGGTAGTGCACTACTTCCCTGCAGGCCTCTGGATGAGGTAGTGCACTACTTCCCTGCAGGCCTCTGGATGAGGTAGTGCAGTACTTCCCTACAGGCCTCTGGATGAGGTAGTGCACTACTTCCCTACAGGCCTCTGGATGAGGTAGTGCACTACTTCCCTGCAGGCCTCTGGATGAGGTAGTGCACTACTTCCCTGCAGGCCTCTGGATGAGGTAGTGCACTACTTCCCTACAGGCCTCTGGATGAGGTAGTGCACTACTTCCCTACAGGCCTCTGGATAAGGTAGTGCACTACTTCCCTGCAGGCCTCTGGATGAGGTAGTGCAGTACTTCCCTGCAGGCCTCTGGATGAGGTAGTGCACTACTTCCCTGCAGGCCTCTGGATGAGGTAGTGCACTACTTCCCTACAGGACTCTGGATGAGGTAGTGCACTACTTCCCTACAGGCCTCTGGATGAGGTAGTGCACTACTTCCCTACAGGCCTCTGGATGAGGTAGTGCACTTCATAGGAGAATAGTCGGTGGCTGCTTTTACACAGGCTTTTACACAGGCAAATACACAGGCAAATACACATTCTGGTCATATGTATATTAACTGGTCTATTGACCAATAAGAGCCATTCTGAAAAACATATGAGGATGTAAAAAAAGTTGGATGACATTGGTCTGAAATGTCAGAATTAAATCTGTAGCTATGACAATCATATGTTGATATAACGTTAATATGGTTTATGTGGAAGTGATGTTGATAAGGCTTGTTTGGAAGTGACATTAATATGGCTCATGTTGATGTGAAATTAATATGGTTTGTGTGGAAGTGATGTTGATATGGATTGTGTGGAAGTGACGTTAATATGGATTGTGTGGAAGTGACGTTAATATGGTTTGTGTGGAAGTGACGTTAATATGGTTTGTGTGGAAGTGACGTTAATATGGTTTGTGTGGAAGTGACGTTAATATGGTTTGTGTGGAAGTGACGTTAATATGGTTTGTGTGGAAGTGACGTTAATATGGATTGTGTGGAAGTGACGTTAATGTGGCTTGTTTGAAGGTGACGTTAATATGATTCGTTTTTTACCATACTCTGATTGGCCGACTTGTCTGTTCGTAATGCAGGGAGGCGGTCCAGGAAGTGGACGGGAAGACCCAGGTGTTCAACGAAGTCCGGAGGAAGAAGAAGGAGAGGAAGGAGCGGAAGAGGCAGAAGAAGGGAGACGACTGCAGTCTGCCCGGCCTCACCTGCTTCACTCACAACAACGACCACTGGCAGACCGCCCCCTTCTGGAACCGTACGTTCCTACACCCGTATGCCAACACCACACCCACCAGTACATGCACTGTGCAGCCAGTAGGGGGCAGAGTTCACACAGGACACAGAATGAAAAAGCGAATGAAAAAGTGAAATACTCTACCTACCCTACCATTTCTAACATTTGTATTCAGATAGGGAATGTGCATTATACAGAAAGATAACTTTAAATCCTTACATTTACAATTTCTGAAAAGAAGTCTGTCACCTCCATAACACTCGTCCATCCCCTCCATAACCCTCATCCGTCCTCTCCATAACCCTCATCCGTCCTCTCTCCGCTGGGCTTTCAGTCGGAGGGTTCTGTGCATGCACCAGTGCCAACAACAACACCTACTGGTGTCTGAGGACCATCAACGAGACCCACAACACTTTGTTCTGTGAGTTTGCCACCGGCTTCCTGGAATACTTTGACCTCAATAACGACCCCTATCAGGTGAGTGCTCCTGGAGAAACAGATACATATTCAACAGTGTTCCGTTTATGTGTTTCGGTTTCCTGTGATATGCCTGTATATCAAAGAGATTAACGTGTGTGTGGTGTGTGGTGTGTTGTAGCTGACCAACACGGTGTATTCAGTGGACAGGGAGGTGTTGAACACCCTCCATTCTCAGCTAATGGAGATGAGGAGTTGCCAGGGACACAAGCAATGTAGCCCCCGACCCAAAGGCCTCGAAACCACAGGTAAAACCTCATCCCACATCGGGGCCACAGCCTGCGCTCACTGCTTCCACCGGACTGGGGACGATGGGGATTTGGTAATCATCCATGCATGATGTTATTGGTTTAGGGTTAACCAACCGGATGTTAGTCTCTCGGTTTGGAACCGAGAGTCCGTCTGGGCCAAGGCCGACAGGAGGCCATGATTACCGCCGGCAACGCTCCTTTCTGAAGTAACGAACAGAACTTCAGCTGGGGAATCTGTGGCGGGGCTTTGGGCAGAATCCCAAATGACACCATGTGCTGTTTGTGGTACACTACTTGTGACTAAAACACATTGTTGTAAAAAGCTGTGCGCTAGGCGTATGGTTTCATTTGCAACCTGAGGAGACTGAACTCCTCTTCTTGGGTTTGGGTAATAAGCTTTATTTGGTCCTCAACCTGGTTTGAGTGGGGACCAGGCCTGTCGGTTGTCGTTTTGAGAGAGCTGTCAGTAGGATGGTCACACCGCCAGAGGGTCCCAGGGTTGGGGAGCGGCCCTTGCCTGGGGACCTTTCCCCATACAGATGATGTCACAGCTGTGGGTGGCGGTTGACAATGTTGCTCCGGATCCAGCTGGTTTTGTCCACTGTAGGTTAGCCTGGTGGCCATGTCTGTTTGTGTTGTCATTCCAACTCCACTGTAGGTTAGCCTGGTGGCCATTTCTGTTTGTGTTGTCATTCCAACTCCACTGTAGGTTAGCCTGGTGGCCATGTCGGTTTGTGTTGTCCTTCCAACTCCACTGTTGGTTAGCCTGGTGGCCATGTCTGTTTGTGTTGTCCTTCCAACTCCACTGTAGGTTAGCCTGGTGGCCATGTCTGTTTGTGTTGTCATTCCAACTCCACTGTAGGTTAGCCTGGTGGCCATGTCTGTTTGTGTTGTCATTCCAACTCCACTGTAGGTTAGCCTGGTGGCCATGTCTGTTTGTGTTGTCATGTCTGTTTGTGTTGTCATTTCAACTCCACTCCAGTGACAGAGGAGACTTCAGTTGAAGTCTCTATCCAGCAGTTAGGAGCATTCTGTCCTTGGATACAATTAAACCCCAGTTTAGTTTAATGAGGGTCACTCCACTGGTTAAGACCACACTATAATTCCACTGGTTAAGAACATGCTGTCATTCCACTGGTTAGGAACACTATCAACCCACTGGTTAGGAACACTCTGTCAACCCACTGGTTAGGAACACTCTGTCAACCCACTGGTTAGGAACACTCTGTCAACCCACTGGTTAGGAACACTCTGTCAATCCACTGGTTAGGAACACTCTGTCAACCCACTGGTTAGGAACACTCTGTCAATCCACTGGTTAGGAACACTCTGTCAACCCACTGGTTAGGAACACTCTGTCAA
>JACXGK010006942.1:0-26952 GCA_016801125.1 Novumbra hubbsi | reverse complement strand
AATGTTAACAGTTCTCTTGTACACAATGTTAACAGTTCTCTTGTACACAATGTTACCAGTTCTCTTGTACACAATGTTACCAGTTCTCTTGTACACAATGTTACCAGTTCTCTTGTACACAATGTTAACAGTTCTCTTGTACACAATGTTACCAGTTCTCTTGTACACAATGTTACCAGTTCTCTTGTACACAATGTTATCAGTTCTCTTGTACACAATGTTATCAGTTCTCTTGTACACAATGTTAACAGTTCTCTTGTACACAATGTTACCAGTTCTCTTGTACACAATGTTACCAGTTCTCAGAGCATTTTGTCATGCCCGGTCCCTGTCCAGCCAATAAACTGATTGTAGTGTTGACACCTAGCGCTGATTTGCCTGCTATGATGTACGGAGAATACTTTGGGATGAGCTCTGACCACGTACCAACACAGACAGGAAATATCCAACCATTTTAGGTTTGCTAGCCAGCTAATGGTTTAGGGTTTTCCTTGCCAACCGCTTGTGCTAAAATTGGTTTGGCACAGTGAAGGGAACAGTATCCTTTTATACAGATTTTGTGTTATTTTGTCTTTACCTGCAAAGCAATTCCCTTTTCCATTACTTATACTACTGATAAGCGCCACCAAGCCGCCTCCCATGAATCTACTACTTGACTTCAATGTGAAAATAACAGTACAGAGCGGTAAATATTACCCTAGGGAGATTAAATAATTGAAAGTCAGTGAAAGTCATGACAAGGACTAATGTGTATTTGAGAGGCCAGAGTAGTGTGTTTAAAAGGGCGTTCATACTCTGACATTGAATAGTGTTTCTATAGAAACGTAACAGTTGGATTATACGTTTTAACGAAGAAAAAAAGGCGCGGCGGCATTCCAATGCGTACCTTAAGTGCCTTGCTCAATGGCGGGTTAATATTTAAACATGTTTTCTCCAGCTTTCCGTTTTGTGGAGTTCAACTAGAGATCTTGTGGTTTGGAACCCAACATTCCAAACTCAAATGTTACATCCTTGCAATGCGAGAGATCTCTTAGTGTCAATCAGTAGTAGGCTCCCGACACTCCATCAGGTTTAATGGTTAACAGGTCCCACTGTTCATTAATACCCCAGCCGCTTGGACGTCAGTCCTGTTCGTATTCAGCCTGGCTCTAGCTACAGGCCTCGCTTCAGCACGGGCCTGTCACCGACTCTTAAGTGATCCTGTTTCTTAGTGTCTGAAATGTTTCCACTGCTGGAAGTGAGGTATGTTTTGTTCCCTCCACAACTCACCCACACCGCTCTACCAACCTCCTCTATCCACAAAGAGCCTCCTACCTCCTGAATTGGGGCAGATTCTGGAAGTCTGACAAACAAAACAGGGGGAATCTGTGACGCTGGATAAATAAGCAACACACTTTGGCCTGGAGGGCGGCTAGATCCCGGTGATGTTAGTGATTGTTCCTTCTCCCGGCTGATTAAAAGGAGGTTCAAATATACGGAGGCTATTACATTCAACCGGTAAAATACCCCTAATCCTCGGATAGTAATCACTGAAACATTGTGATTGGCAAAGGCAATGCAAAAAAAAGGTCTCCATATCTGCACTTTTTACTTTGGAGATGAAGAAAAAAACACCACAGGCTGAACTCTGTGTGTGTGTGTGTGTGTGTGTGCGTGTGCACGTGTGCGTGTGTGTTTGAGAGGGTAAGAGAGAAAACACACTGCCTGCACTTTGTAGATGGTACAACACACCACGCTATTCCATTGGGAATGCCATCTGAAATGGGCAGTTGTGTAATATGTTTTCCACTGGCTAGCCGGCTGTCCTTGTGAAGCCAGCCTCTCTTGCAGGAGTCCATAACAAGCTCTTATGGCTAGCGCACGAGCCCATGTATGTGTGTGTGTCTGATATGTCTGTTTGTGTTATTGTGTGCGTTTGCACTAGTGACTCACATCACCCTTAACGAATAAGAACCCGCTATGCGGACTCTGAAGTGTGCTGTACGTCTGCTCCTGTTCTTGGCTCTGGAAGGATTCGCTGGTGTCAGTGAGCTGTGAAAAGGTTATGTTCATTATATTACGTTTTTATTATTAGTATTATTATATTTCATAGTGTAAAATATGACATATGAGGCTTGCTGTCTTGTGAAACACGTTTGTACTTGGACGAATATCGGAGCTACATTCCGACACTTTCATTGGTAAAGGTTATCGAATTAAAATCTTTGTACAATAAAAAACAACGTTCAAACAATTCATGCAAATAAAATTCAAAAGAAAATGTACATTTGCAGAAAAAAGTTAGTACACCCCTTTCTTTAACGTTTAACATTATGGACCAAGTGCACCAAAACAGGTGGTGAGGCATTATGGTTTGGGGCTGCTTTGTTTCGTCAGAACCTGGCCATCATTAGGGCAGCCAAGAAATACATACTGTACAACAAGGGGAATGTGAAGCAACCTGGTTAAACCCTGGAGCTGAACCAAACATGGGTCTTGCAATTGGTCATGATCCCTGCAAAGCCAAGACTTTATGGCTTAAAAATAATATAATGAGGTTCCTTAAATGTACAAAGCCAAAATAAGAGTGGGCAAACATTTCTCCCAGGACTGACAGTTACAAGAAGCAGATACATTAAGCAGAAACAAGATATTGTGCTTAAAATATGTTTTATTGGTCCTGCGTAGCTCAGGGTTGTGCACTTCATTTCCAGGGGTTGCCAGTTTGTTAATTTATGGACTAATTTAGCAACAGTACTGCCTGTTGTTCTGTACAACAGTGTCGTACAAAATTGTATGTTTAATTACAATCATTGTCTTTGTTTTCACATAAATTAAAGCATAGAAAAGAAAACAGTATTCTCAAGGTGAAGTCCGTAACTAATATATATTTTACAGATTTCCATTTTTGTAATTCCTTAGACTCTCTTATCAGGAGCAACTAACAGTTGGTGCATAACAAATGTGCATCACTGAAAGAAATAATTTCAAAAAGATTTACCAGGCCGCCGGAACTGTCAGTTTGTTATTATTTGGTGCTTTAGAAGACCAAACCGTTGTAAGCCCCAGCCGCCACAAGCCACTTCATGACTGACCTGTGATTCCTGCCTCAGTTGCTTTTATTGAAATTTCCATCAGTGCCTTTGTGCGCTCCGATCCAAAATCTTAAGTGATTAAAACTTAAACAGCACAATGGCTGGAGATCTCTAATGATGCGTCAGTCTTTGATTTACAACCTGATGGCAATATGTATTGGACAAGCACGCAATGCAATGTATTGGGGAATTAAAGTAAGATTAATTATGCATTGAACTGCACTCATCTAGTTTGACATATTAGTAACAGACAATATATATATATACAGATGGTTGACAAATCAAAGTAAAGGTAGGGTTCCCTGAATGATCTGTTTGGTATGAAAAAGTGAATCATGTGCTAGGGCCTTCACAGTCACCAGATATCAACCCAGTTGGACACCTATGGAAGACATTGGATAGACAAAGAAGACAGCTTTCCACCACCCACAATCATTAAAATACCAAATGAGGGAATATCTTGAGGATGACTGGTGTTCCATCCCTCCAGTAGAGATCCAGAGACTTGTAGAATCTATGCCAAGGCACATTGGAGCTGTTAAGTCAGCACACCATAGGCCCAACACCCGACTGAGACAGTTTGTTTCTTGAATTTGTTTGAGTTACATTTGTCATCATTCTTTGTGTGTTTCATAACAGCAAAGTAGTTTTATATCTGACAACACTGTCAGTTCCACATCGTCAGCATGCAATTCCAGATTAAGTTCAACCCAGCTGTCTAGAGAAGCAACCAATTCAACAGTTTATGAAAGTAGTCATATATTGAGATTGATATACCACAAACTTTTTCTTTCTCAGATATGTTTTAAAAATACGTCCAAACTGTGGGGGTTCTACAATTTCCGAGTAAGCTGGAACCACTACAGACACGGGACGCTTGGGACAGGGCACAACAACATTATTCCCCGACCCACAATCCTCCATGTCTCTCAACTGGGTTGTGCAGGGCAACACCGTTCCGGGGGTCTTGACTTCCTCTCCAGGCCTTTGTCATCAACCATTGCATTTGTTGTTATTGTTGACTACGTGACACTGCGTGGTGTTGTCCCACCGGGGTTATCATGAGGAACCAAGATGCGGTACTGGTGTTGTGCTCCTGGTACTGGTGTTGTGCTCCTGGTACTGGTGTTGTGCTCCTGGTGCTTGTGTTGTGCTCCTGGTACTGGTGTTGTGCTCTTGGTACTGGTGTTGTGCTCCTGGTACTGGTGTTGTGCTCCTGGTACTGGTGTTGTGCCCCTGGTACTGGTGTTGTGCTCCTGGTACTGGTGTTGTGCTCCTGGTACTGGTGTTGTGCTCCTGGTACTGGTGTTGTGCTCCTGGTACTGGTGTTGTGCTCCTGGTACTGGTGTTGTGCTCCTGGTACTGGTGTTGTGCTCCTGGTACTGGTGTTGTGCTCTTCCTGGTTGCTCATTGACACTGCATCTCCCATGTTGAGAGGAACCTTGTGGTTCCATGGTTCTTGTCCGTCCCTATAGAGGAATCCCTTTGGGTTCCACGTACGCTCCCTTGATGTGTGGTCGTGCGGCAGCAGATCCCTGGTGGGAAACCCCTTGTCCACACCTGCCCCCACCTGCCTCCACCTGCCCCCACCTGCCTCCACCTGCCTCCACCTGCCCCCACATGCCTCCACCTGCCCCCACATGCCTTCCACCTGCCCCAACCTGCCCCAACCTGCCTCCCTCTTACTAACACAAGTTTCTGGTTTCCTTTCCACATTGAAATGAAGAAAGTCAAAATCAATGTGTACCAGCTAGGGGCCATCTCTAACTACTGGCGGGCAGAAATTAACATATTCTCGGATTAAAATAAGGTGGAAAAGAAATCTAACGGGTGATAGTTATGTTGAATAAACATGCTAAGTGCTTTTCTCTGGGAAAAAACAGTAGACACCATCAGTTGCGGTCTTCAAATTAGGAGGTTGGTTTAGTGTTAAAGGGCTAAGTCTGAAAGGCAGGCGCCTTTCACTGAGAAAAGATACAGGTTGATTGGAGCCTATAGTATACAGGATTCAGAGCAAGAATATCTTTATATTCAATAGTATCATATACTATTCCCATTATCATATTTACACTCTCTCAATGCAGACATGTACAATCTTAAATAATTGTCCCTGTACTATTTATCAGTAACAATCCTAATCATGAGGATTTGAGTTATTCTACGATGTCAAGACCCTAATAT
Organism: Novumbra hubbsi; assembly: GCA_016801125.1. Lineage (NCBI taxonomy): Eukaryota > Metazoa > Chordata > Actinopteri > Esociformes > Umbridae > Novumbra > Novumbra hubbsi. The sequence continues at coordinate 21,697 of JACXGK010006942.1, read as the reverse complement.
CCCCTTCATACCTACCTTTAACCATACTGTACAATGATATTCAGACGTGTCTTTGTATATTATAGGTACCAGCAGCAAAGCTATGACTTTGTTGTTTGGCAGTGGACCGAGTGATTGTTACTCGCATAAAATTCCCCAAAACTGTTAGCCAAAACAAAGCCATTATCATTAGCTGAGTTGTTCATACTGGCAAGATCAATCAATGAAGCCCTTTTTACATCAGCATTTGTCACAAAGTGCTTTCACAAAAACATCCAGCCTGAAACCCAGAAGAGCACACAAAAACGTTCTTGTAGTTAACTTCCAAGAAGTACAGCTACTATTGTACCACAGGTACAATAATGCAGGTTTCTTTCAAATACCAAACAACAGCTACTAACTCCTTCTATTTACATATCACTTGATTAGCTGTTACTTATACCTTCTATATGCATGTCACTGGAATAACTGTTACTTATACCTTCTATATGCATACCACTTGATTAAATGTTACTTATCCCATATGCAATGGCCTGCAAGCAAAGATAGACTCCCACAGAGACTTGACCTGGGTAATGGGTCTGTTCTGATTGATGGGAGTGAAAATGATACCATATACAGAAGAGACAGATGATGGAGGGATGGACACTCTAAGAGAGACTGGATGGGGAAACAGGTGGGAGGTTTAGGTGAGTCTTATTCGGGTTTAAACACAAGTCTTTCATGTGAAACGAGATCCTATTAGCTTTGAATGTTAGCGATTTTCCAGAGCTAATTAAAAGCATGGTGGTTTTCATCAATGGATTGGGCCTTGCTAATGACCTCTGAGGGGCTACACTTTGTAATGTCCTATTAAGAGTTGATGGAGATGATGACAAATCTTCCTCCCAGGAGTTTGCTGTCATCATTCTGTTATTTAGAACGATTTATTCACGGGTTTGAGGATGACTTCATATCAAATAGAAATAAAGTACGGAAACACAAGTTCAACATCAGATAGAAAAACTGTATGGAAATACAACTTTCATATAGAAATGAAATAATTCTCCCTTTCTTCCCCTCTCTTTCTCCTCTCTCTCCATTGACCCATCTCAATTTCTCCATCTCCCTTTCTCCCCCTCCCCTTTTCTCCCCCGCTCTCTTTCTCCCTCTTGCTGCACTCTCGTTCTGCCTGTTGCAAGCCATTCAGCAGCCAACACCGGTGCTCCTCATGACCGAAATGCTTCAAGGCAATTTTAGTAAATGTCAAAAACACACTCTCACACGGGCTGTATCTTCACAGCACTCAAGCAGGGTGCACCATGGGGGAAAATGACTTGAGAGAGAGAGAGAGTGTGCAGATCCTGTTATAATGGACAAGCACTTGGCACTTTCCCCCTCGGAGAGCCAGTGGCCACAGACCAATTGCTGCCTCACCAAGCAGCACAAGTCAGCATCTGACTGCAGGCACCGAGGCCAAAGCAAGTGTGCGTGTGTGTGTTTGGCCTTATCCATCAGTGTTTGTGTGAATGCATGTGTGTGTCTACATGCGTGTGCATTTATTTGGTCGGAGGGGGGGCAGTGTCCCTCCACAGGGCAGCCTCGAAGACCACACACTCATGAGACACCGGGAGTCTTCCTCTCCACAATCCCCCCCTGTCCTCGGACTCCAGCGCCAAGCTCAACACACACTGACGAAAAAAACAACCCAACCGCGTCAGCCCAGCAGCCTCATAGGCCGGAAAACGATTTCGAGAATTCAAGCGCTAGCCGGTAACCATAAGGTGGCCTAAATATGAAGCCAGAAAAGTAAATCCTTTAGTCCCACCGCAGATAATGACAAACCCCCGGGAGAGCCACTGTTTATCCGCTCCGCAAATGTCAGTCGACTGTGTTGCAATTACCATCAAATTGGCATTGCCAAGCTCAGTCGCCAGGTGCACCCTAGTCAGCTGCTGGTAAAAACCAAACATCCCAGACTCTTCATAACTCTCCTCGCTCGGCTTGTTGTGTTTAAAGATGACCAACCCGGTTCCCCATATCAAGCGGCCCGGCTTCTTAAGAGAATTCTGAGCCAGTCGGCGGCTCGGATCAATGCTGAAAGCCCCCGGAGGCGGCATTAGGAGGAACATGCCAACTGGGTCTCTCTGTTCATATGGAATCAAAGGACACCTAATTAAGATGGGTAGAAGGAGGAACAATGGACCGAGAGCACGGCTCTTCTGGAGGATAGTGAGTGTAGCCTCTAATTTCCTCTGAGCATGGAGCATAGAAGTGGGCCAGACAATCATGAAACAAGAAGATGTAGAAGAGATGATAGATTTTTATGTTGTAATAAAGTGGCTTATGTTCTCTTGCAGGGGGAAGGAATACACTTTCCACTGGGAATTATAAATGCACACACCACAATTAAACAACTGAAAGTCAAGAGAGCACAAATTCATATTTTATTGATGGGGCATGCATTGTCGTGCCTTTAGTGTGTACAAATGTGACTATTACGCCTATCAAAGCAGAAACAGACATGTATTATTTAAAGAGATGGGCTCCAAGTTAATATAAATTTTTTCCAGTTAAGCTAGCGCAACAACTCCTGCCTGGACATCACGTAACCAGTTGTGTATCATAAACATTGTGTGGGGGTGCTGAAGACTTCCTTACTTTGAGAAAAACACAAGAAAGCTCTCGCGGTTGAACCACATGTATTCACAAAGTTACAGTGCCAGACAAACATTTTCCAGCTAGCCCCAAAAAAAAGCAGACTGATTAACTCGGTGGACAAGCAGGACCCTGTTTGAAAACTAAAATGACGGCCAGTGGTCTGCCGTTGTTTAGTCTCCGTTCCAGACCTTTTCCATGTCATTCTGATAGACAGGACGGACGGGCCCTATATCTGTCAGTCACACGCAGCCTCGCCGCGAAAAAACACTGCCGGTGTTTGACCAAGGAAGCCTACATCAGCACCGCCCCCCCCACCTCCAGGGTTAAACTAAATAAGCCACTGTGAGCCTTGGTATTAAAGCCTGCTCTATCTTACAAGATTCATGCCTTTGCCATTGTTATTGTCTGAAAAACCTGAGAGCCCAAATTGGGATTTATCTGACCTCAACCACTGTGGAGTTCCACACGGGGTGTCTGTGCAAACCGAGGTCCCGGGCACCAGGCCTCGCTGCTCCACTCACCGGCTGTTTGAAGAGAGCTCGGAATAGGGCCTTCCTGTCAACACGGGAGTAACGTTTTAATCTGAGGGAAAACAAGACCTCTGCCGCTCTGTGTCTCAACCTGGCGTTTCATGGAGTACCTCAAAGCCTTTTAGTCAACATCTGTGCCTAACTCAATGCAGACAGTAGTTTGGCATTGCTACTAAGGCGTACTCGCAGTGTTCAATCAGGTACGTCGTTTTAGTTTTGTGTGGCATGTTCTAGCTATTCAACTCCGCTGCTGTAGGAAATACATACTGCCCTTCTGAATGGACTTGTTCTGACCTGTGACACAAGGTGAGGGCAATTAAATTATTCAAAAGAAATGCATTAGTCCCAGCAGGTCCTGAATTGAAGAGATTGGTTGTTAATTACCTACAGAAATTATAACAGAGGTTCAAGCTGAAGGGAGAGAATGAGTAGTCAGCTACGTTTGAACCAATGCTGGCAACACCACAGCACACACACATTTGTTACAACGCTGTGGAGTTATTTTAGACAAAATTACAGGCTTTAGAAAGTGTTCTAGAATATTGGCAGTGACACTTTGTTAAGATGAGTCGGCTGAGACAGGATGAACAGTTCAGGTAGTGATTCAGAATTGCCAGCAGATGCGTAATATTTCACATGTATTCCCTTCGCTGCTCCTTACATCCCAAACAAATATATAATATTTTCTTGTGGATACAGGCTTCTCTGTATGAACACCGAGCGGACATGTGGCAATCTACCGTATGCTGGAGTACGAGAATGTGTGATAGCGTGGTAATGAATTGGCCCAATGCGCAGGAGGTTAGCTGATCAATCTCTTTATTAAGTGAAGTCAGCTTGAGCAGCGTATGCAGACGCTATAGAAAGGTTTGGTTGTGTAACAACGACGACCACATACACACAACAGGAAACAATCACAGACACAGAGACATGACACACAGGGGATTAAGTAGCCAACTACATTAGATGCAGCTGGCGGGTAATCTGGAAGGGTGCGTTCACGAGACATGGGAAAACAGGACAGACAAGTACGATGGTGACCAAAAGGTCGGCGAGGTCGAACGCCGGGGTACTACGCGACCAGGGGAGGGCGCGGCATCAGGTGGCGCCATGACAGAATGGTAGCAGAACAGTCAGACTCTAATGCAGCATTTAAAAACTTCGGACCACCAGACGTTTGTGGAGGTACTGCTTGAGGTCTGCGGACCACTAGCCGTTTGTGGAGGTACTGCTTGAGGTCTGTGGACCACTAGCCGTTTGTGGAGGTACTGCTTGAGGTCTGTGGACCACTAGCCGTTTGTGGAGGTACTGCTTGAGGTCTGTGGACCACTAGCCGTTTTTGGAGGTACTGCTTGAGGTCTGTGGACCACTAGCTGTTTGTGGAGGTACCCGATGAGGTTTATAGTTTGTATTCATTCAACGTTCACGGTCCTGTTTTGTTTGTTCCTTTGTTCAGTGGATACGCTACATGTTTCGTCTGTAAGTTTATTCACGGTTTGTTTTATGTTTGTTAGTTATCTGTTTTTGCTGTTTAATCCAGCACCTTTCATTTCGTGTACAGTTTGTGTTTGTTTCGTCTTGTTTAGAAATAAATTCACCTTCTTTCAAAATGTCTGCATTTGGTTCCACTCACACCCGAGACCGTTTGGGATTAGATTTTGGTTTGAGATTAGATTTTTTTGGTTTGGGATTCAATTTTGGTTTACCAAAAATCTAAGTAAATATACAATGTAAGAATGTAATAAGGAATGCATTTTAGAGCCTAACTAAGCAAATGAGGACATTTGACTCTTACTGTTTCGTGGATTGTTGTGGTTAACTCCCATGATTCATTTATATAATTAAATATGTGCTACGGATATTGGTGGCCGAGTAATGTTTTTGATGTTAGCTAGGTTGTCCGTCCGATGAAGGTATGGAACACCAGCTCTGTAAGTGTTGCAGGGTATAAACTGGAAGGAACATTAACGGGCGTTGCCTTGGTTCACACCAGGGGTCACGCCAGGGGTCACAGCGAGGGGATCACAGTTTGGGGCATTTTGTAGTCAACACATATGCAAAGGCAGAAACAATATAGTAACAGTAATCTGACAAGGCAGGCCAAGCAACAATACATTTTGAATATACTGTGACAATGCACATAAACATACACACTCGCGCACACACAAACACACACACACTCGCACACTCACACACACACACACGGACAAGCAGCACATGTCAAGTCACTGGTCAAGTCAAAAACAATTAAGGACCGTTATGAATAATAGGGTAGAGGAGATTTAGAGGAGATTTAGAGGAGAGCTCTTTGAGAGTGTTCGCTGCCGTGTTCCGACAGTGTATAGTAATAATAATCGGTTCCCATGGAAGCCGAGCAGCGACGTACGCAGCCCCCTGAGCGGTGGCGTGAGTACATGTACATGTGTAAGTGCCGGTGTTCACAAGGTGCTTCCCCAAGGCAGACAGAGGCGGGAGGGTGACGGGACGGCATTGGTGTGTGCAACAAAACAGGTGATACACATAACTTCCTGCGTGAACCTCCGGAGAGCAACGTCGGCACGGGGGCTTATGTCAAAGGATGAACAGATAATGGAAGCCACACTGTGAGCACTTCAAACAGCGAGGTCGGCTTTTATTGACAAGGATCATGGATCAAATTAAAACTTGTCTGTAGCTGTTAACACATTTCCAGGACCAAAGCTCTAAAGCTTCTTTAAGGTATTGTATGAATTCCTATTCAGGCTTTAATGCTGTTGAGGCAAGAATGGAGTCGTAACCCGCTTTACACAGACAAAAAACATTGTGTACAAAATATTCCATTAGAAAGACGAACGAGATTCAGCATATGATGCGGTTGATACCAAGACACACACAGCTGAAAGAATCGTCACATATTCCATTTGAGACAAAATATTTTCAGTTCAATTATGATGGCAGATCGAGAGCTCTAATTTTGGATGACTCTCCTCTCTGATGAAGAATGTTATACTAAAAACAATGTCAGACTGTTTTATATTTGTTAATAAATACCATGTGTACTCTAAAAAAATTATTGGCACAGCCAGGCTACTGGCTACCCCTAAGAACCTGGTTAATTCCCCTCAGAGTTTTGGGGAGTTATTCCTATCCAATGTGCATCAACACTGTTGTTGCTTGCTTCTTGGGAGTTTAGGCTGGGTGTTTTGTAAAAGCAATTTGTGACAACTGCTGATGTAAAAAGATTGATTGAGGAAGTGCCAAGATCTCATATTCTGTCCCACCCACTGCATGTTCAATCTTAACTTTAATTATATATATATATATATATATATATATAAATATATACATAAACGTCCTGTTGCAGCAAAAAACAACAAACAAAATATCATGTTAGCGATTGTGAGATACGACAAGTACGTTTTACGGAGTAGATTTGTCTTGGGTGGACACTGCTTTCACCAAGCTTTACAATCTTGTTGTGTGCAAACAACGCATGATTGATGAAACTGCTTACATTAACATGCCAGCGACTCTCAAAATGCATCAGACACGTCACCAAAAATTACACCTTTTACTAGGCTTGTTGCCAGAGGCCACTGCTGTATTTTAATGGCATTTTCTGTGGGCTAAAACATCTTGACTCACAACTTTAGCACTTAAGAAATATATGCCGAAACACATGTTTCCCTAACCTTTTAGATATAGAAAAAGAAAAAATGCAGCATACCTTTCTGCCATGTCAACTATCTATCCAATTTAAATTTTTGCATGTTTTATGTTCGTAACCGAATCATCAATACACTCTTAAACATACTTATATGCAGCACATACATTACTGGATCACATGCAAAAAACTTTGTTTTCAGAGAAAATAAATACATTTCAGTTGGCCTAGAACTTGAGTTTGACGTGCAGAGATTTCTGGATTGTACCAATTCTGACACTAAACATACAGTGGGAGTTAATAGCTAGTTGAGACTTGGACCAGTCTAGAATGTTTTCATCATGACCGGGGTGTGGTAAAGGGGACTGTAGACAACTTCAAGTATACATTTTTAAGAAAAAGAGACAGGCCTTCCAAGTTAGTTTGTTTCCGTTGGCAATTTTAGATGAACATTGAAACAATGAGAAGCATTCACATCATTTAGCCATAGGGTAGGCACCTCATTGGAAACGTTCACATCATTTAGCCGTAGGGCAGGCACCTCATTGGAAAGGTTCAAGTTAATACGACTACCGAGGCCACGATTGAGTCCATTCCAAATTTTGACCAGCACAAGCGGTGCACGTGCCAAGTGGTCATTCGTCTGTCGGCCTGCCAACCTGGCAAGGCCCGGTGGACAATATGAGGCGAAAGGTCAAAAGGGAAGTTGCGAACTAACATTGCGTATGCAGACTTTGATTCGTAACGCACACCTCGAAGGGATGAGTGTTGCCAAAGTGAGACACTTGTCGCTGTGCCAGCGGCATGCATACAGGCCTTTTATGCCCTGAGTTTGCGGCGGGAAGCTACACCAAGACTGCCGTAACTCAACAAAGACTTCCTCGTTAAAGTATTATAGCTCACACGAGAGCAGATCCCCGAGTTCTCTAATTGAAAACTTCATGAATTAATCAACAGTCTGACGTTGTTATTAATATAACAATCAAGATGTTTTGATAAGGACATGTAGGCCGTGAAATATTAACAGCGCTTTATTATTTATGACCTCCGATAACACACTTCTGGAAATTACATTGCTGGTTATTTTTTTACGCGGCTTTACCCCAGTTGCAGCCTCCATACAAACACCCACACTGGGTCTGCTGTTATTTTTGCGTCACAATGAAGAAAAACACTGCCTTTATTGCATTGGGGAATCAACAAAAACACCACGAGAAGCCTACAGACAAACCCCCTCCCGGAATATTAAGTGCCCTGGCTGTATATTCTGCCCTGAATAGGTTGGGGCGGTGATGAATGGCTTCCTCCTTCTTCTAAGATCAAACCTGTCCATGAAAATGAGGGCTAGACACTGTGTGTGGCGGCCATTTTCCACTCCTCTACTAACCATTCAGTCGGGGTTTCGCATGTCGCGTGTCCAGCATCTGTCTCTGTCAAAGCGCTTATCGTTAAAGTTCTGTTTGGGCCCCAAGAGGAGCTGAATCCATCCACACGCACCTCTTATGCTGGACCTCCACCAGTCTACCAGACAAAACTGGGACTCTGCAAAGAGGAGTGTCAGAGGAGCAGGCTTTGATTTCACATGAATTCCATGAGCTTAAGTGAGTGGTATTATGTTCAAAATAGTCAGTGTGTCAGAATTGAGCATCCAAAGTGACCACCACAAGCTTTAAAGTCATGCCAAAGAAATCTGAAGAAAATTGTAAAGACGCTTTTGGCAAAATTGACTCAGCAATGCGTTGTGCTAATTGCCAGTCCAAACCCGTCCGTGTTCGTTGGTGACATCTCGCCCACTCACAGCGGTGTTTATGGATCAGGGAACGCATCTAATCCTGCCAGACACATCTTTAGGGTCTAGCATAATCCACGTCTTCGTGTCTCTGAGAGAGAATCAGGTCGTAAACCAGGCCACATCTACTGCCTCTGAGTGTGGCCGACACTCGGTACACTGGATCGATGTCATTCAGAACCGTCCGAAATTGGACGTGGGCCACGTTACACGGAAATAATAATTACAAGGATCTGTTCCAGCGATGTAATTTATTCAATATCCCAGAACCATAGACCCTGATGGAACCTATGGACCCTGATGGACCCTTGGACCCTGATGGAACCCTTGGACCCTGATGGAACCCCTGGACCCTGATGGAACCCTTGGACCCTGACGGAACATCGTGATCACATCTCAGAGAGGGCATGAGGGCTGAACGTTGGCCATGGGTTTTTTTTCTAAATTTTTTGACACATACTGTATTTACGAAAGCTGCCGAGCTTCATCCTCCCAGGAAGGGAACAGACCTCCTGCAAAACGTGCAAATTGTATGTAGCGTTAATTAGCAAGTGTGTAGTACCCCGGCTGTCTGTGTGTGTTAGTATGCTGTCTGCATCAAAGCCTTGTATTGATGATTACCACTTCGGTCTCTGTAAGTCTGATTTGAATTTTCTCCCTGTTTTTTCTGCCTTCATTCTCGACCGAGGCGTCAAGGGGGATTGTAAAAAGAAATTAACACAAAGCGAGTCCTGAGCAAGTCCCAAGACCATACAGGCAATGGGTTGGTAGAGTGCATATGTATATCCCTGCTCATCTTGAAGGAATGATTGACCTTTCCCTTGCTTTGGATTTGTGTTTTCAAAGAGGGAAGATACATTTATTTGTGGTTAATTGAAAGCACAGAAATGTCGGATTTCTTTCATTTAAAAGCCTTTGTACAGAACTATTGACATTGATTCTCTATAAAATACACATGTTCATAGGCACACAATCATACCTCAGAAACACTATTTACCTCATCAAAGTGAACTGTTTCCAATGGCAACAGCTGCCAGCAAATCAAATGCTATGGAAACAAGTCTTTGTGTTGATTCTCAGTGAAAATAACCCAAAATAGAAATGTAGGGAACATTAGCCTGAAGTGCAAGGTATCTGAATGATTGTACTGCATGGGGTGGAGTCAGAGGATAGACAAGGTCTGGTTGTATAGACGTGAAGGCCCTCTGTGGTGGGAGTCCCTGTCTGGTCCAAGTAATGTGGCAACATGTGTATTATCAAATGTTGTGTCATTACATTCAGCTAATCCATTACTTTGATATCATGAAGATGTCCTAACTTCATACCTTGAAACTGTCATGACTTCATACCCTGAAAATGTCAAGACTTCATACCCTGAAAATGTCATGACTTCATACCCTGAAACTGTCAAGACTTCATACCCTGAAACTGTCATGACTTCATACCCTGAAACTGTCAAGACTTCATACCCTGAAACTGTCATGACTTCATACCCTGAAACTGTCATGACTTCAACTGTGAAACTGTCATGACTTCATACACTCAAACTGTCACGACTTCATACCCTCAAACTGTTATGACTTCATAACCCGGTAGCCGTTATTATATACCCTGATGCTGCCATGGTTTGTCACAGAACCTGGGTTTTAATGTTAATCGGATGAAAAGAGACATTTACACATTTTAATGTTAATAACATGTCATTATATTCTAGCCTAACAAACTCGATTTCTTAAAACTCTGACTGAAAATTCCCACTACTGTCCATCAATAACCATCTCTTCCGAGGAACTTGTTTTGATCATTACAAGAGGTTCCGAGATCTATTTGGCCTAATAACTCTGCCGATATTCCTGTTAATGTGGTAAGCACTCGCTGCAAGTGATTTAAAGCAACGTTCTCCAGATTATTTTGGAAGAGGTGGCTAGAAGAATGTTATAGGCCCTTGGGTGGCACCTGCACCTCAAAACCAGGAAGGCCAGACTGAACCGGCCGACCCACAGAAACGGATACGTTCTACTCAGCCGTGCCTGGACGGGAGGGAAGCCAGACCCATGCCCCGGTAATTTAGACCCCGCATTCAATACACACCTCATTCCGTGCGACATTTAGGGTTAAAACACGGACTTGCGATGTGTCCACGTGTTCACAATCGCTTCCGATCAACGTTGCACCCGACCGGCGGGGGAGGGGGGGGAATACGGGGGGAAGGATGAGGTGATAGACGGAGCTGTGGCAGAAGCAGTCGCGCCTTGAGTGGCTGTCCTGTGTTGGGCTGTCAGGCTCGCAGTGCTGTTGTGCTGCCGCGCTGCTAATTGAACAAAGGGAGAGCCGGCAGAGGTCATGCCGACACAGTGAACCTGCCATGTATACTTTATCATTGCTAATGCAGCGATAATTAAAACTGAGGCGTGCGAAGCAGTGGAATTAATGGAGTTTTGCCATTCCGATCGGAAAGGCTGCTGATGCAAAAGGAATGACTCATTCCAATCCATTTTCTGCTCCGCTGGTGAGCTATCTGGGAGGTACCTGGAAAAATAATTTTTTGCTTTTTGCTAACGGGGACCGTTAAATCCGGTTAAAGTCCAAAGTGTTTTGCCAGAGAATGCATTGCGTAATTGCGATATTATGGTCATGTGGGTCACGTGATCCCTGTTACCAGGTGACCGGTCTTGGCTAACTGCCTTTCACCACATTTCCCATCTCCACAGCGGGGGAATGGAGACAAAGGACCAAATAGGTAAAATAAATGACAGTGTTTTGACGTGCCATTTTTTGCGACGACATCTCTCTCGGACCCTGGAGGTCTAAGATGGATGCCGGCGGTGACTTTGAGGGGACAATGATGGCTTTCGGAGGATTGTTTATCACCCCTGGATTTCCCACACCTCTTTATGCATAATATGTCACTCCGGCAACCCTGAGAACATCTCCATTTCACAGGGTCTTCTCATTACCACTCAGCACACAGCCTCACAGCCACAGTGGCTTCACTGACACCCACACACCCCCACGTACACCCACCCACACAACCACACACACACACACACATTCAGACACGTACACATTGTCATCACACTTTGAAGCGCTCAGATAAGGGCGGGGGGATTCAAAGTTAGATATCGCAAGATGAATTCCTCCGCCCATTCCACCGTGTGAGTCGTTTCAGTCCGTATGTCTACATTTGTTACGGTCATAGTAGTGGGATTGTGCTACTTCAAACACAGAGAAATGATTCATGTTTCCTTCTGTTGATATAGCAATAAATATGTTGTTGTGATGCATGTTTCCCGACAAACACTACATCCACATGCGCAGCAAAACAGACTACTGGAGCAAAAATAGCATATGTTCTTATGCTATGTTCTTAATTTACCTGACTTCTCACAGCTTTATATGTCACACACTGGAAAGTAAATTCAAGAAAACGTCCCAGTTAGCTGTCTCTATCAACTGCCATAGAAACCTGGTATATTCTGAGGTACAACTTTAGCGTCTTACAGTTGGCTAATCGTGAATGAGGAACCTGTAAAATGTTCCTCGCTCATGCTGGACAACTAAGGTCCATTGCCGTTCAGATGAACGGACAGAAGGACAGAGGGGTGTTGAGATAAGGGCAGTTAGCCCCAATGATAGGATCTGAGTCTGTGCCTTTTAGAAATGCCATTCTATTCAACCTCACCTGACAATGGATGGACCTCCTCAGAGGGAGTGACTCCCTTATCCCTCACTCCCCTGTACTCCTTCTCTCTCTCTCTGCCCCTCCAACCCGCTCTCCATTACCATTTCAACTAAAACCTTTTCCCAATGACGATGTTTCCTCAATGATGTCTTTAGATTTTGATTGAAATGTCATCAGGTCATTGAGACGGTAATGAATCAAACTCACTGCTTCTGCTGATCTTTCATTCTCCCATCCATCCATGCCCCATGCTCCTCCCAGCGATTGTGATCCAACCACATTTTCATTCCCACCGACAAATGAACCAAGCTAACATAAAGCATTGGGGGACGCTGAATAGTATATACTTCACTCAATACAATTAAGGCATGTGTTAGTTAGGAAGCATAAGCTTGATTGATTGATTGATAAGCGATTGAGAATCATTGTCTCCTATTTTGGGGCAAATTAACTTTTGCCCCAAAATAGTATTTTAGACAAAAGGTCTAGTTTCGTGAATTGCTAGTTTCCTTGTCACTGCATGAAGCGGTTCCTGCAGCCCGTTTATGTTGCACAGGTAGTCCAGCTCCTCCAGGATGCTACATCCATACGTGCCATTGCATGTGTTTGCTGTGTCTCCCAGTACAATCTCAAGAGCATGGAGGAGATACCAGGAGAAGGGCTGTTACACGAAGAGAGCTGGACAGGTCCGTAGAAGGGCATCAACACAGCAGTAGGACCGTTATTGGCTCTTTTGTGCGAGGAGGAACAGGAGGAGCACTGCCAGAACCTCACAAACGACCTACACCGGGCTACTAGTGTGCATGTCCAAACTTTTAGAAATAGACAATATGAGGGTGGCATGAGGGCGCAACGTCCTCTAGTGGGACCTTTGCTCACAGCTCAGCACTGTGCAGCTCCATTGGCATTTGACAGAGATGACACCAGAATTGTCAAGTTCACATTTGGCAAACTATTCTTTTCACAGATGACAGTAAGTTCATACTGAGCACATCTGATAGACGTGAGAGTCAGGAAACGTCGTGGTGAATATTATGCAGACTGCAACATCATCCAGCATGACCAGTTTGGTGGAGGGTCAGTAATGGTCTAGGGTGGCATATCCTTGGAGGGTAGCGCAGACCTCCACGTGCTAGCCAAGGGTTCTCTGACATCTTTTAGGTAATAGGATGTAATCTTTTGTCCCTAGATGGAAAAGGTATTATTGCCATTGACTGGCCTTCACGTTCCTCATACCTGAATCCAATTGAGAAACTCTGGGACGTTATGTATCGATCTATACAACAACACCAATTAGTGCCACATACTATTCAAGAGTTCACTGATCTAAATCTATTTGGAGATCCCAAAAGACACCATCCGCAACCTCACCTGGATCATGCCCAGACATTGTCGAGAGCGCCAACAGGCACGTGGGGGCAATACACAATAAGTATTCACACTCTTATTGCCATGATGTAATTCACACAAGTTGGAACAACCTGTGATTTGAATTGTTCTCTTTGATTTTCGTTGTGAGTCCAGCCCTGAATCGGTTGGGGATTTATGTTTCTATTGTTAGTTTTTTCACTTTGAACTCATGAATTACACAATGTGGAGTGAATTTTATAGTTTATATATTTTGCTCATTGAGACCCGATGTGATTTATGTGTTCCCTTTATATTGTTGAGCCTTGTATTAGATCCAGCACTCATGGTTTGGATTGTGTGATTTGAGCCAAAGGCCAATCAAACTGGTTCTCTCATGTTTCTGAATGACCCACACAGCTCACATAATACAAGAGAGCAGTCATGGCTCACCTCCTGTTACATTATTCCATATGTCTTTTAAGGCAGTCCCGCACCTTACACTGAAACCTCTGCCTGGACGTTTGAATAAAGGTAAAGGATTTTCATTCATCAAGGCCGTGTGAGCCCTGCTCCATCTCGGACGGTGAGATGGAGCTGTCTGCAGTACATCCGGTTAAATGCAGTGTGGGCATGCATGAGCTGCACGGTTTAGGAGGGGACGCGTTTATTCTGTGCTTTCAAAAGAGCAAAATGAGGGGGCCATTTTTCCCCATTTACTGCTGTTGCCCTCGTCTCGGGATGGCATTGGATGTGTGTTTCAGCGCGAGCCGTGCCAGGTGAAGAGATGAATCAGTGTTAGCGATACTAAGCACCCGTTGGCCGCTGGTTACATCTCTCCGTTGCCACCCTGTTATCACATTACTGCTCAGATAGATGTGGCCACAACCCTAGAGGTAAAAGATTCATTTGTTTAAAGTGCCGCAGAATACTTTGACCTTGGGGAGGATTTCTTTCCTCTCTTTTCCACCCCTCACTATCCTCCTGTTCTATCTCAATGTCACGACTCACTATGCAGGGAGGATAAATGTAATATTCCAGTTTTTTTTATCAAAGCCCTGCCCATGTGTGGGACTCTGAGCAGCCAAAAGCAGTGCATGCAAAAGACAAGGACAAGAACTACGTATATCGTTCTTTTTTTCTGTTGGTAGTGTGACCCTCTATCAACCTTGTTTTATATTTAAACTTTTTGGGGGGGAATGTCACAGCTATTCGGGATCTGAGGTCAAACGTGCTGGACTTGAAGTTGAATTCACTTTCATCTATTACTGCGTGGATCTGCGGTTGTTTTTCTTGGATTGTTTTCTCCCTTCATGTAGGTGTTATCAGAAATCTGGGATCATGGTTCATTTTTTATTTTTTTCCCCATATATCTTTTTTCGATGGGACTTTTTTTGACAGGTGAAAACTAGCTCTTGCTTAAAGCTGCCACTCAACCCATCCGACTGGATTCAACCAGAGATCGAAAATCCAAAGCTTTTCCCTCCAAGACTTTGATTGACACATCCAAGTGTGCTTGTGTGTGTGTGTTTATGTGTGTGTGTGTAGATGCGTTATGTTAGTATGTCTGCCTCCTCTAATTTCATTAAAAGCCCCAGTCTTACAGCGGGGGAATGAGATGAGAAAGGAATCATTAATAACATGACATGAAGGTAGTATGTTAAATACACATTTGGAATAATGGTGTTGAACAATGACCTTAAAATAACTCTGTTACCCCACAGCCACCCAACCCCACCATTCAACACACACACACACTCACACAAATGCACATTCAATCTCGCCTGGTCTCCCATTTATTAATATCGCTGTGAGCCTCCTGAATCGGTAGCATTGGGAAGGTGCGCCTGTCAACATTAATAAAGTATGCCTGGCTGAAGAGGTATTAATACAAAAGTAGCCACTCTGCACATTGTCACATATGAATAATGGCCTAAATAACAAATCATCTGGCTATCTGACAGATATTCAAGCAGGTGCCACCACAGGGACCGGCTTCGGCACTTGGCTCTGATCAGTGGCCCTGCCATTTGATCAAATCTGAAGTTGAGGGCTGTTGAACGGCAAATTGGCAGAATGGATTTTTAGAACACAGGGGACACCTTGTACAGCAGAGAAGACACCTGTATCTGGAGATTGAGCCGAGGCGACAGGAAATACCGGGAGTTTTGTTTTGTGTCTATGTCGCCGCTCGGGACTGTAAAAAGAGTTATTTAATTATTTCCCCCGCCCTTGAACCCCGTGCTCCTGCGTCACTTCCCCGGAGAGCAGCCAACAGAGCGTGAGGAGATGGCGGGTGGACAAACAGAGCAAGTGGCCCTGGGTGGTGAAGAAACAATATTAGCGGCTGTACTGTGTCATTGATGCTGTGGGGCGCGTCTCCTGAACACCGGTACCCACTCACTAACTCTAGTTAGATATGGCTCCGGCAGCGACATTCAGCCCCCATCAGATGTACAAAGTGTGTACATCAGAATCTGGGTGAGTAGAGAAAAGCGCATGGCTGCCAAAATGTCACATTAGCGCCTCTGGTGAGTACAGACGTATGGGACAATGGGCGGGGTTGAAGGGGTCTTTGTGGTGAGTACAGACGTATGGGAAAATGGGCGGGGTTGAAGGGGTCTTTGTGGTGAGTACAGACATATGGGAAAATGGGCGGGGTTGAAGGGGTCTTTGTGGTGAGTACAGACCTATGGGACAATGAGCGGGGTTGAAGGGGTCATTCTGGTGAGTACAGACGTATGGGACAATGGGCGGGGTTGAAGGGGTCATTCTGGTGAGTACAGACGTATGGGACAATGGGCGGGGTTGAAGGGGTCATGCTGGTGAGTACAGACTTGATCAACAAGGAAATGTGTTAAGCTCACCGGATGACAGTATTTTGGATGCCGCGGACTTTATGCTGTGACAACCACTTGACATAAGCAAAATGGCATCCTGACTTATGCTAATCAAAGTGTTACCATTGTGCAAAAAATCTAACTCAATGACATCATTATTAATGAATAGCCTGGAATTCATATGATACAAAGAAGGATTTAATAGCCTGAGATCCACATAATGCAAATGTGGATAATCACCATTTCATGTGAATGGTGAGGCAAATCTGCAGGTGGGGCAAAGGGAAATAAATAGAGGGAACATTTTCTAGAGTGCTTTTTCACATCAGAGAAAATTAATATGAATGGGCCTATTTCCCTCAGGTGAGGTGACATTAAAATGTCAAAAGTAATTGGATCTAGGGAGCACAGTTGAAAGAGTTTAAATCTGAAGTACATACAGGAAAAAGAGAGGTGACCATGTTTGCCCGAGGAAGAAGTGGAAAAACTATTACTAGTTTGCTTCTTGGATAATAAGGTCAAAGTGCAACTGACATTCATTTAAAAAGAACATTCTCCATCTACCTCTGACCACCATAAATATGACATGTCGAAGGTCGAAGGCTTCACCCCAAGGATTTGGGTTGATTCACTCTTTTCAAGCATGTCAGCAAAATCTATACAGCATCTCTGCTCCAACATCATTCTTTTGCCACAGCAACACGGTATCAGTTGATTACAAGGCAAAAGTCCAGAAACATCTTAACTTCACAAGTTAGAAGTCTTTTAGATTCCACCAACACAATGAGAGACCCAAAACCCCATCATGGTGTTACCATCGTGGCCTATCGTGGGGACTATTTCAGCCCGTCAGCGGTTTCGTTCTACCGCGTGTTGCCGGATCAAGATTGGACAGCAGCGCATCAGCCTGCGATGCAATAAATAAAGTTAGTGAGGCACACGTGTACAAGCTGATAAACAGAAACGGAGGGAGAGGTGAACCGATATCGAAGGCCTCTTCAGATCCTGTCAGGAGGAGTCGCTGACTTGGAGGGTTTTGGGGCCTGTATTGCTGAAGTGACATTATTGCATTTCCTTCTGTAAGTCATATGGATAAGGTTCATCTGTCTCGCCCGAAGGCCTTGGCGTGAAACATCTCACCGGGCTCAGGTGGCTGTTGTGAACACAGGCTAGCCGGTATTTGCTGAGCTAGCATTTGAGAATTAGGGGGGGTGACTGAAGACTGAAGTAGATGTGGCTAGCTACATCGTGAGACTAGAGAGAATCAGGAACCTTCTGTATGTAAACTTTTAAATAAGCACAGCTTGTTTATTACTCACAAAGCATAAAGTGACATCAAGCGAACGCGTCAGCCAAACGGAGAGATGTCAAAGCGTGTAATAATCCAGTGTAACAGTAACACGGCACAGTGGAAAACGACACCGCACTTTCCACTGGAAGCGGTGCCTCCCCCGGGGCTTGGACGGAGCGGCGGGGAAAAGGCACGGAGAAAATGCGTCGTGAAATAAAACAAAAAGGAAAAGACGGATCACCGGCAGGGCGAATTAAAACGGGACGACGTTGTAAATCTGGCGCTGGCAGGCGGTGTGCCGCGGTATAATGTCTGAGGGGAGAGAGGAGTGATCTGATCGCGAGGGGACATTACTCTCTGCTGCCCTGCCTGTCCTGGAGGAAGATCAGAGAGCGTCCGTGTCCTCTCCCAAGCCGCCTGCCCATTAGCCCGAGCATCGTTGGGAAGATTAATTGAGCCTCACACGCACACGGCGAGGCATTTGTCAGCTGCCTCATCGGCTAATATGAGGCTGCTGGCGGGCCCAGTACCCCCCCACCCCCGTCTCTACTTAAAAGACGGCAGAAGGCCGGTGTGGAGTTGCTAGCGAATGTGAGTTGCGCTATTGGGCAAGGCTCACGCAGAGCTGGAGGAGATGGCTAAGCGTGGAGGTAAGATCTGAGATCGGAGGATGGGGATTCCTGGAAGCAAAGCCATCCGAAGGTGCTGCGTGTGTTTACGGAGACGCGACAGCCGGGAGGCAGGGTTGCGTTCTGCTTCCACCAACTCTCCTTCAAGTGCTGCTGATCCCGTTGGGCGCTGGATGTGTTTGGGTGTAGGTTATATATGCGCGCCGTGTATCAATGTTATCCGGGGACATCTGTGAAAGACACCTTGTTCCCGGCGTGTCTCTGTGTTGAAGAAAGGTCCGGAGGAACAACCGCAAGCAATTGCAGTTAAATGATTCAACACAACCAAACATGAGCCATCTCTGCGCCAGCCACTCGCGTGCAAGAGGATGTGACGAGATGTTTCCTACCGGCCGGACCAAATCTGTCCAGCTTTCGGGCCTCCTACAGCTGCAGTCACCAAAGCATGACTGAACGTTCCTCAGACGGCAGCTTTTATTGTTCCGAATCTCAGCCTGATCTTCCAATATCCTTGGAGCGAGAGCAGGCGCCAGAGAGGGATAGAAAGACAGAAAAAGACAGAAAGAGAAGGATTATGGAATTGTACTGTATATAACGATGCAGCGAAAAACAGATGAGAGTCTAGAAGTCATTCTAGCATTAAGCCATAATTCACGGTTGACTGGTCCAGTCCATCACTTGGACCAGTGTTTATTCCCTCATCTGCAGGCTGTTGATCTTGGATGTCACAGTGTGGACCCACTTGCGTAAGGCTGTCGGCTGTTGGTGTTGGCCCTGGCTCAAGGAGATGGCGGCCATGTTTATTTGCTCTTACCTCACACAAATGGCCAGTCTTTCGGCCACAGCCGGATCTCCGGGGTCTCTGAAAGCCAGAGGGGCTTGGGCTGGGTGGGGGTGTTTATCCACCGCTGGCTTCCTGTGGCCCCCAGCCTACAGTCACACCGACGCCACGCTCGCAGGGAGGAAACGCGTCTGCAGAGTAAACCAAAACAAGGCGGGAAGGAGACATTTCCCATTAACTCTGGGAAATTGGTACACACTGTGCTGCAGCACAATCCAATCACCGCTCGCGTTTCGCCGGTCGCTCCACCTGACACACACCGGCGACTCCTGTGCACTTTGTTTTTAGCTTTGCCATTAGTCCATCCAAGGGAGCGTGGCTCTCAGGCTCGTTCCCTTCCGCTTCGCCTTCGAAGAGGAAAGAACATTAGTTTCATCGTACCTCAGACGTTTGGTCTCACACCGTTTTGCACACAGATGTTTGGAAATTCATTGCATATATTGATATGGAACAACATGCTGTATATTTGTTTGTTCTCTTTTAGACCGTTTAAACTATTTCCTTTTAAAAATCCCTAGGGTAATATTGTGGATATAATAATTTCTCACTGTATGAGAAACGTTAACATAATGTTGGTTGGTTGAATTGATTCAGACATTTCTAAAGAAATGTCTGGGTAAACTAGAGACACCATTCTTCTCTGGGTACCAAATTAAAATAGCATCACTTCAAAGAACAAATAAAAATGTTTAATCGGTTTGTTCACATCTTATGCTGATAATTGTGTTTTTCTGGGAAATGAACCGTCCCATTGTTTTCATACCTTATTAAATCAAGACTTTTCAAATGTGGTTTATTGCCATTTTCTTTTAAACAAAATTGAGGAACAGGACTGAACATGATTTGGTTCATTTCTTCTGGAGAATGAATAATGTTGTCTATCTAAAAAAAGCATGATAACCAGATATTTTTGTTTTAATGACAGAGGTTAAGATTATAGCAAATGATGGTGAACTTCACTATCAGAAAAAAACATCTCTTGTGTCTGCCTACCCGTGTCTGTCTTTTTGAATGTCTGTGTGCGTGTCTGTGTGTGGGTCTTCCTGCCTGTGTATGTGTTGTGTGTGTGTGTCTGTCAGTCCCTAGGTGCTGTGGCTACACAAACCTCATTACAGTTTAGAATAATAATGTGCCTCAGAGGAAAACAGCTTTGAGCCCATTAGCCTCAACACAATGGACCCATGAAAAACCCTTAATCCAAATCACTGGAAGGAAGAAGCAGACTTCTGAAGTGTGACATCACCCTCTCCAAATTCCACCTCTCTCCCAGGTTGAGCATCAGGCCTATCTAGCCCTGTCATCACGGCAGGTGTCCATCGCGCAATCACCCAGAAACACATAGAAACATGGGCTAAGACCAAACGCCTTTGCTTGGCTTTCGCACCTGGTCTAGTTCTGTCAGTGGCGGCAGGTTTCATCAGGACCTCCGTATGGTACAAGCAGCCACCCGTCAGGTACCGCCATCGGGTGAGCCCAACATTACCTTCGCCACGGCCACCTCCACGACATGTTCCACGACTTCTTTCTCTCTTTACAAACCTTTCCCCCCCGACCAGGCTAAACCTAACAAACAGTGTTATATTTTGTACACACCGCTTCCTAAACCGCAGGCGTTTCCTAGTCAGCGGAGTCAGTCATATTTTTGCTAGCTTCATGCTGTATTCATTAGGGATATTTACAGTTTTTTTACAGTCGCTAGGAAACATTTCCCAATAGTTAGGTCACGTTTTCAAAACTCTTCACACAGTGAGCACAACAGAAGTATATGTGGGCTAAACTAAGGATCAATTATCATTGCTTTGGCACAAAATGCATTCAAGGACTACATCTTTCAAATGACATTAATTCTTTTCTCACTTCGACACAACAAACCGCACAAAACTCTGTGTACTTACAGGTCAATTTGCACATGGTTACATACTGTTTTCAAAACAGTTAAACTTAAGTTCAAAACAATAACATAATGCAAAACTGAATAAGACAGCAATTTGCTGCAATTCTACAGTAATATGGTAATTAAATATGTTTCAAATCCTAAAACTAAATGCTATAAAAACAATTGGACAATGGACCAACCACAGCTGATTCTCATTGTAGATGAACATCTACACAGGTGTTACTCTTTCAATTTCATTACAAAAGGAGACAACTGCTGAGTAGTTTTGCATTGTGATGTAAACATGGACCCAGACAGAAATAGAGAAGTGGCTGAAAGAGGAAGAAGAGTGGCTGGGAGGGGGCGAGGAATACATATGCATGATGGAAGAAGAATAAGAGGAAGATCATTAGCTGTAGTCTCAGATGAGATCAGAGCTACTATAATTGATCATGTAGTAAATCATGGTCTCTCAATGAGAGAGGCTGGTCAGAGAGTGCAGCCAAATCTGCAACGCTCAACAGTGGCATCGATTGTCAGAGTTTTCCGGCAAACCAACAGGTAACTTGTATTCTGCTAGGGCATTTGACTGAGTTGCACATTACAGAAG
>JACXGK010006941.1:0-26955 GCA_016801125.1 Novumbra hubbsi | reverse complement strand
TAGCTCCGTGTCACAACCATATGACCGAACACTTTAGTGTACGCTAACTAGCTCCGTGTCACAACCATATGACCGAACACTTTAGTGTACGCTAACTAGCTCCGTGTCACAACCATATGACCGAACACTTTAGTGTACGCTAACTAGCTCCGTGTCACAACCATATGACCGAACACTTTAGTGTACGCTAACTAGCTCCATGTCACAACCACGCCGCAGCCCAATCCTGATTCGTTGCTGCTTTCGCTACACAGCAAATAAAGAATTCCGATGTCATCGCAGCCAACAAAAAAACATGTAACGGCGTGATTATAGAGAGCATGGCCCCTTGCATTATGTATGTCTTTATACTTTTCAATTTGTAGTAAAACATTTTACAGCTTTATTTTAGTGGGTTTTGAAAGGGTTCTGCACTGACCTTTTGGTTCTGGTTGTCAAGGTGGTTCTACGGGAAGATACCCAGGGCGAAAGCAGAGGAGATGCTGAACAAACAGAGACATGATGGGGCCTTCCTCATCAGAGAGAGCGAGAGTGCCCCCGGAGATTTCTCGCTCTCTGTCAAGTACGTACTCACAAACGCACACGCATACATACAATGCATAATAGAAGTTATGCCAGTATATCTAAGATGCTAAACCAGAAGGTGGGTGTGCGAGTTTCAAATGACTACAAAGCAGCCCTTTTTATAGTCATAGGTTATGGGCTGCAGCTAGATACATTTAACCACTCTCAAATTCATCGCTAGAACTGTGCATGTAGTGACTAATCATCCATTAGATCAATATTATGTAATGTTTGTGTCAATTACAGATTGTCCCTTTAGGGCAGGCTATTGATGTCACGAAGATCTGAGACGGCATACACCCACATGCTAAATATTTGTTTAGCAGATACATGGTGTGCTAGCATAAATTATTATTTATTTTGCAGAGAGAGAGTTTAATCCACCTAATATGACTATTAATCTGAAAGATGTAGTATATTTAATTTTGTTTAATTTAATGCATATTTGTGCGTCGTTCTCTCAGGATAGCAGATTACCCTAAACTATTGACTAACACATAATCTCACAGCGTGTAGCGTCGACAAACGGCGTCTTATCCTTCTTGAACTATCTAGGGATGGAAGCTTATGCAAGCGTTTTCCCATTTGGTTGTAGCCTAAGCAAAGATGAGATCAGAGAACTGTGGGTTCAGGCTCATTTCCACCCTCATCCATTGCCAGCTAGAAAGCTGTGGAGAAACAAGCTAGGAAGCATTAGCTAGTAAGAAAGCTTTTAAGCCTGTAAGCCATTGCTGTTATGTTAGCTTAGTTTACAATAGCAAGTATATGAACTATTCTTGAATTATACACTAATTTGAATATATAGTATTTAAAAGGAAAACGATTACTTTCTCTGTACTTATTTAGATATTTTATAACAACATACCCATAAAAATCTATGCCAAATAAAAAAATATATTTGCTGTAATAAATAAAAAAAATGTTCAACACTTGTGTTTTCTCATTGTTGTTCAAATTAAACCTAGAGCACTGTTGCCCTTTAAGATATGCCAACATTCTCAAAAGGGACACTAACAAATGGTGAAAAATACTTTACAAAATATGTCATATGTTATTCATACCGTCCAGTGTCACAAATAAACCAATATCTCCGCATTCCCCTTTTTATTTTTAAAAGTTAATAAAAAAAAATCTCCGGTCTTGACTTGTGCACCAGATGGCTCTTCCTCAAGTCACAGTAATGCTGGCCAAGTAATTGACCTGGCCTGTACTGACTGTTCCCACTATGGTCGTTAAGTCAATTCCGCAAATCCATATGGGGTTAAATGGCCGAGCTCATCCCAGCTCACTCGGGACTAACCTACAATTATCTGCTACTGAGGCGTGTCGGTCGCTGTCAGACAGCCCTGATAGAGGCACCGCCCTGCCTTGTCTCAAAGCTTTGCCTGCTTGCACCTTCCTTCAGCTCAGGCTGAAGTGTGTGGTGTCAAATGTCCATTTCATGAGAAATTTAAGATTAAGATGATTACAGAGTACTAAGATATGTTGGAATAACGTGTAGAGTGTCTGAAATGTAATGGGTTCATGTTGAATTGAATACTAGTTGGATGCAGAAGCTTTTTTCCGGAATCCTCTTGTTTTTAAAATGAGAGAGCAAGTTAGAAAGCAGGTGAAAAAGGTTATTGGTATGGTCCCGTAACACGTTCATACAACATTATCACTAGGGTTGGGTTGGTTGGGATACCTCAGAGGCAGGAATATTGATTCAAACCAAACTCCTCATCGGGTAGAATGAGGAAAAACAATAACATTTTGTGTAAAGTAGTATATGTGGGCTGAATTTATGTTTCCTTTTTCAAAATGTTCTGCCTGAGCTGTCCGGGGTTAGAAATGCATTTTTAACGGGATCTAATGAAAAATATATATATATATTTCCCTGCTATATAATTATATCAAAATCCCCAACTCATGTCATCATGCGGGGAAGTAGGAAACTGGGCCAGCTGGGCTTAAATCATTCAAGGAAGCTCCGACACAGATGGTTATGAAACTAGCGCGCCAAAAAGCGGACAGCCTTCTCAGCCACGTGGTGTCAGTTTAACTGGGTATCCATTACTGCAGCAGTAATCTCTCGCTGTTCTGTTCATTCTCTTCTATTTCCCTCTCATGTGTCTCCCTCTCTCTCCTCCCCCTTTCTACACTTCCCTCCCCAATGTTTCCTGTGGGTTTGATAGTCGCAGGTCTAAATCAGTTGAATCGATGACAGTAATTGGGTGGTAGCCTTGTTCCTGCCCCCGACCGGTGACTGACCGGATGGCGCTGCTCTTCTCCCCAGGTTCGGCAACGACGTGCAGCACTTCAAGGTCCTGCGCGACGGTGCCGGGAAGTACTTCCTGTGGGTGGTCAAGTTCAATTCTCTCAACTCCCTGGTGGACTATCACCGCTCCACCTCGGTGTCCCGGAACCAGCCCATCTTCCTCCGAGACATCGAGCAGGTCCCCCAGGTGAGGAGCGTAGGAGACACACACACACACGTGCGCGCACACACACCCTGCACTTATTAACCGTTGGGTTAGGCTGCTCTTCGCCCGCCAGGTCAACGACCGCGCTCGCAGAAACACGTGCCCGGTGCCTGTCATCGGCGCTGCACGTAACGTGTGGTACCTCGGCGGCGCTTATCTCTCAACGGCCATGACGTCCGTCCAATGTCGTTGCGCAACGCGTAATCTTAATTAAGTGATCGTGCGAAACGGAGCCGAGACGATTTATCAGTCAGCTGCGGTTTGGTAAGTGCGGATGCAGAGGACGAAGGCCAATTCTCAGCGAGTCTCCGATGTGTAAAAAAGCCAAATCTACCTGTTGAAGAAGACATGTTGAAAGGCTTTATAATACAAGGTCACGTGTTCCTAATGCCCCAAAATTGCTGCCAGGTCCGAAAGAGACACAGTTTCCCGTAACCTTTCCGTAAAACCAGGACTGTGTGTTTGCAGACCAGCCTGGCAACAGTCTTGATGTGTTCTTAACCCACTCGGTGGCCTACATCTGTCTTTCCAAACACGGCCTCTGTACTATCTGTACCTCCACTAAATGAAGTGGGCCCCGTGCAGCATGTTTTTAACCCCCAGTCCTTTTGGCGTGTCTCCACAGCACTCCACGTATGTGCAGGCGCTGTTCGACTTCGACCCTCAGGAGGACGGCGAGCTGGGCTTCCGACGCGGCGACTTCATCCAGGTCCTCGATAACTCGGACCCCAACTGGTGGAAAGGGGCGTGCCACGGCCAGACGGGCATGTTTCCGCGCAACTACGTCACACCGGTCAACCAAAACATGTAACACGACGTCATTTGATTGGCTGAGGGAATTGCCACACGATGACTTTGAGCCCGCTCGTCTCCCCCCCGACCCCCCCGTCCCGTCTCCCATTGACACCCCCTCGGGACTTTCTGAGGGACACCTCGGAAACAGACACTCAAATGAGGCATGGAGGAGGAGCAACGAGAGAGCGCTAACGAGCCCAATCATTTCTCCCTACGGCCGTGGGTGTTTTGGAGCAGTAGGGAGGTACCGTGAAGTGGAGGAGCTGTAGGGAGGTACCGTGAAGTGGAGGAGCAGTAGGGAGGTATCGTAAAGTGGAGGAGCGTTGCGAAAGAAGTTGAGGTAATAAAACTAAATATGGACCGGCTAAAACTGGACTCCGCCCACGGACTCCATACCCACGTGTTTTTTGTTTCCTTTCTTTACGCATGATCTCACCACCTCACGGTTCTATAAGACCAAGACGATGAAGAAGATGTCAGAGACCAAAGACTGTAGTCTACTGTGTTATTGATATCCACCCCGCTTTGGGCTCTAAGGGAACCAATATGGACCGGAGAAAAATGACATTTGTATTGATGTGAATGTATATCTTAATATGTTTGTACTTCTCCTCTACTCGTGGGCCTCAATGTTGTGGAGTCATTTTCCAGGGTCGTCTTCATTGTGCACCAAATGTTAGAATGCAGACTGAGATGGGGCCACTACTTGAACTAGTCCAAGAGACATTTGTTTTGATTTGAAAGGTGGTGTCGTACGTTTTGAAATGCATTTCGCCAGTGAATACCCAGATGGAGCACCAGGGCTCCACGCTAAACGCTGGTCATGTGATAGGTAGATTTTCACTACTCTCAAGACAGGAATAATATTTCAAGAGGAAAACTAATCAATGAATGACGAATTGAGGACATTTAAGACAGAAATCTAATTTGGAAAATGTCAGGATGTCTCCGTGGTTCTTGTGTTAAAGAGGTGTGGCTTTCAGCTGAAACAAATTGTTTAATTTCAAACCAGACATCCTTCGTATTTATTGCAACGGTAATAATCATGACGGTAGCCATCTTGCCCGTGGTTACAGCATATATGCTCATCCACAATCAACTGTGGTTATTCAGTATGATCCAAAACTACCTTCATCTGCTTGTGCTTTATGAAGAATGCCAGTGGTTGACTGGTTTGAAACTGCAGTACTCTTATAATGAACTGTTTAAAAATAAGATACTGTATACAGCCCCAATAAGGCAAAACACAGTAACATTATTATTATTATTAAAGCAATCTTTACTTTTTCTATCTAAACCAAACAAATTCCTGGTACTTCATGACGTGTTCAGCTGGCATATATTTGTGTAAGGAAACTGAATACAGCACTAATAAAATAATATACCTGTTAATTACACAAGATTAAAGATTTGGCACCAACTGCGTATAACTGCGTTTAATCTCGTACTGGTGAGTTCCCCTTGTGTTCGTTCTTATTGGATAGTGCCTTTTTCATGCCTAGTGGTTTCTGCCTCTCCTGGTTGGCCAATGTTTAGTCTTAAGCAGTGTGGTGGCCAATGGCATGTCTCCATTTTCAACACACACCTGCTATTGGTCAGAGGCTACCTCCCTGAACAAATCAGTAAACGTATTCTATATTTTCAGTCTCTTTTGCCAGTTATGGCAATAAGACGGGGGAGGAACAGTATTTTGTGCCACCTTGTATTGTTGACTGAAGTTTCCCTGACCAAATTACAAAATTGCTTCATGTTATTGTCCAATGTGGAAGTCTGCTGTCTGCTAAACGACATGCACAAAAAACGACCGTCTTGTTTTTGTCGGAACGTATCAAAAGGGCTTTTAGAATAGACGTCTACTTGAACTATGTACTCCACTACATTGTTTATTGTCCATTTTGTTGGTTCTGAACGGAGGGGGGGCTTTTTGGACAGAGGGCCAACAAACTCAGTGAGAAGTGTTGTTTAGCATTGGACAGAGTTGTCATGAACACCAATCTCATAAGTTCTTGATATGGACGCTATCCTTCTTCATCCTTATCTCAGTGTGCTTGTGATGGAGGCAGAATAGGACCTTCCACCTCCATCTAAAAAAAATAATCAGAGATACGGATAAACTGACCCCAGGTCAAGATGACAAGCAACACGTCAGTAATGAGAATCTTGAAGAGGACCTGAAATTCAAGGAACTAGCCTCTTGTCTAACTGTAATTCTCCATCTTCATTGGTTAAATGGCTTCAATATGATCACGGTTTCTTACGAAATATTAAATTGCTTAAATAAATAAAGAGCCAGGTCGGAATGGGCCCTGCACATTTTTGTAAACGTAATTTCGAACCCTTTTCTTGCAATGAACTGATGTGAGCCATTCCAGTTAACTTGTACTGTGAGTTGTAAGTTGTAAGAGATTGAGACTTCAAGTGCACAGTAGACTGCTTGTTTGGGTCAACTATGCTTTAACTGCTGTGTGTCACCTCACTTGTTTCAGTTCCCTCCCATTCAAAGTCCAGTATGTCATCACACCGTCAACAAATGCACTACGATGCATTGTGTGAATCTCCTTTCGTGGTGTCTGAATTCTCAGCCAATCATGAGAGTTCCTTCTTTCCATGTGACCTGCAGATTCATATTTTCCTACTCTGGTCAAGTAGGCAGGAAGCATCTCTTTGCCTGTTGATATGCAAGCATGTATGTTTGTATGTGATCGCAGTGGTCAGTGTTTTTGCAGGTTTCTATTTAAGACTTGGTACCGTTTCGGTGAGCAAAAGCATTCATTCTTTTACACCGGTTTATTTGAAGCAATGAGTCTGTGGATTCAGCTGCTATCCCTAGATAGCAAGGGGCTGATTTAACAATACCAAAAGTCCAAAACATTTGAGTCTATAAATGCTGGCTCCATGTGCCTGGATAGGCTTGCCCGCCTACGTCCATGGTCAATATTGACTCTCCTTAGTCAGTCCAGATTGAAGGTCGACAAAGTGTACTACTCATTAAGCCTGGTTGAACATTGTTTCACTTTGGCGAGAAAAGCATTCAGCCTAGCTTAACCGGTAGCCCTCAGTGGTTTATTCTTATTTTCATTGTTCGATCGGTTGCACCCGATTGAATTGTGTTTTTCCACAGTCGTGTCACCTGTCGACACCTTAGACCATGTGATTGTTTACATTATGCTGGAAAGTCTACATACTGTATATCTATCTGACGCAGTCGTTCCATGATGTCATTTGATGGTGTGTGAATATGTGGAGACAGAGAAAAATGTGTTTCAGTGTTCATGTTGATATCCACCGATGTCTTTCACAGCGTTTGGTTTTCCTTTGAACATGTGGGTGGAATAATAAAACAATCACTATGACGAAGTTACTTGTTTGTTTTACGGTAGGCTTCAGATAAACAAAAAACATTCAGGAGGAAGTTATACGCGTACAAATTCAAAGCTTATAGGCCTGGTGTCAGTCATTAACTCTTCTTGGCTTCCCGTCTCATGCATGCAAAATCATCCAACACCATCTCACAGTGGCTTCTTTGTACCTCGGCCTGCTCTAATCAGAGTTTTTCATCGTTCTGCTACAGGCTGGGACGGTCTCTTTCACGCACTGACGTAACCCTAAGCGTTTGTGCACAGAGGATTAATGGGAAACATGCTGCAAACCTGAAAAGAGAGAAGTGAATGTTGAAAAAGAGGGAAACTGAACTTGCCCTTAGTTCTTAATTGTCTAGGGTGGTGTAACGGCACATCCTCCAGTGTGTAGCAGACCGTCCTCTAAGTTGGTGTAATGGACATCATCTAGGTTGGTAGCGGGCCATCCTCTAGGGGGATGTAGCGTACTATTCTCTAGGGTGGTAGAGCATGACATCTAGGGTGGTATAGCATGCTATCCTCTAGGGGGGTGTAGCATGCCATCCTCTAGGGGGGTGTAGCATACTATCCTCTAGGGGGGTGCAGCAGGAAATATAGGGTGGTATAGCATGCTATCCTCTAGGGGGGTGTAGCAGGACATCTAGGGTGGTATAGCATGCTATCCTCTAGGGGGGTGTAGCAGGACATCTAGGGTGGTATAGCATGCTATCCTCTAGGGGGGTGTAGCAGGACATCTAGGGTGGTTTAGCATGCTATCCTCTAGGGGGGTGTAGCAGGACATCTAGGGTGGTATAGCATGCTATCCTCTAGGGGGGTGTAGCAGGACATCCATGGTGGTAAAGCATGCTATCCTCTAGGGTGGTATAGCATGCTGTCCTCTAGGGGGGTGTAGTAGGACATCTATGGTGGTAAAGCATGCTATCCTCTAGGGTGGTATAGCATGCTATCCTCTAGGGTGGTATAGCATGCTATCCTCTAGGGTGGTATAGCATGCCATCCTCTAGGGTGGTATAGCATGCTATCCTCTAGGGGGGTGTAGCAGGACATCTAGGGTGGTATAGCATGCTGTCCTCTAGGGGGGTGTAGCAGGACATCTAGGGTGGTATAGCATGCTGTCCTCTAGGGGGGTGTAGTAGGACATCTATGGTGGTAAAGCATGCTATCCTCTAGGGTGGTATAGCATGCTATCCTCTAGGGTGGTGTAGCGGAACATTATCTAGAGCTGGCGTGCTCAGACTAGGGCCTCGCCATATTATATAATACAGTTTGGTAGAATGCAACATTACTTTTGGCACTTAGTCAAGTTCGATTTTTGGCCCTTCATAGGAAAACGTTTGGGCACCCCTGAACTAGAGTATTGTAGCACCCCACCTAAGATGGTGACATGGGCCATCCTGCAGGGTGGTGTTGCAGGCCATCCCTTTGAAATCTTTAATAGAATGTGAGAAGCCAAATCTTGATTAAACGTAGTAAAACTGGAAAGTTGGTGAACTGGAAAATTAATTGTGTGCTAATTTTTTTGTCAACCCCGGCGAGCAATGTGCTGTGTTCAATTATGTATGCCCTTGGGCAACACATTCAACAGGAATAATCTTTTTGTGACTATGGATTTACATTGTCTTTGGAAACACGGAACTGAAGTTGCTTTTAAACTTTTGCACAGGCTACATATACGGTTTTCTCGGCGCCCCCTTCTGTTTGAACAATGCAATAACAGTAAAACCAACAAACATAGCGCCACTGAAGCAGATCAGTGGTAAAACTTAGGTTACTTAAAGGTTTAGATGTTACAGGTTAGGCGTTGAGGAGCATAGGTGAGCTGTGATCTTCAGGTCTCCTCACAGATGTTCAAAGGTGAACAGTGTAGGACATCCACAGGCTTAACCTGATGGTTGTTTTGCATGATTGGTACAGACCCAAATCTGATTCTAGCTTCGGCAGATCAATCCCTATATACAATAACGTCCCCAATGTCTGGGTTCTTCCTTCCCTCCAGTGCAGAGAAGTGCCCCCATTGTGAATAACTTAAATAATACCATGTCATTTTCGTGTCCGCTGAGCTCGCAACACTGTCAGCGCTGACCCCTGCTCTGTTACTTACAAATAAAAACACACCGAAAATGTATGTAGTGCTACATACAGGGGGGTGCACTCACACCAAAAGGGCCGACCGTCTCACCCTAATGCCACTGCTCCTAACCAGGCATTAAGCTCCGGTGTCAATAAAAATATCAGTCACGTCTCACATGTACACATTTACCCCAAATCGCATTTTTCCATATATCAGGCACTCCGTATTGAGGCCTATCTCAGCTTCCTTTATACATCAGTGAGAAAGGCTATACCCGACACCTGATCTCAATCAACAGTAGCCTCTGTGTACAAATTTGCGGGCACCTCTTCTTTCACACTCCGGCCAGGCACATGAGATGAACGCACGCCCGGGGGCACAAGCGGTCCCGATGCTCCAGGACGTTACATCCAAACGTGCCGTCGCAGGTAGGTTCGCTGTGTCTCCCAGGACGACCTCAAGAGCATGGAGGCGATACCAGGAGACGGGCCGTTACGCGAGGAGTGCTGGACGGGGCCGTGGAAAGACATCAGCCCAGCAGCAGGACCGGTGTCTGCTCCTTTGTGTAAAGAAGATCAGGAGGAGCAGTGCCAGAGCTCTGCAAAATGACCTCCTGCGGGCTACTGGTGTGCGTGTTTGTGACCACACTGTCAGGAACAGACTTCATGAGGGTGGCATGAGAGTCCAACGTCCTCTGTTAGGACCTGTGCTCACAGCTCAGCGCCGTGCAGCTTGATTGGCATTCGCCAGAAAACAGCAGAAGTGGCAGGTCTGCCAGTGGCGCCCTGTTCTCTTCACAGATGAAAGCAGGTTCACACTGAGCTCATGTGACAAGACGTGGTGAACGTTATGCCGCATGCAACATCATCCAGAGTGATGGTCTGGGGAGGAATGCCAATCGAGTTGCACGGTGCTGGGCTGTGAGCACAAAATAATGTTAATGTCATCCATAACTGACATTAGACACAACATTGGACTTGTTTGTGTGTGTTGCACAGTTAACTCATTGTACAGGCCAAACTCGAAATCCAGAATGTTGATAAGTCATTAGGACACGGATTTAACAGTTGCAAGAAAAAGTACGGGGAATGCATATATCTTTTATTTATTTTGAAAAACATTTGACGTCATTACATGCACCGTGGTGTATATTGCATGTCTGGTTCCCTCATTTATCATGAAGAAACTATTTCCCACGTCCAATAGTGGGCGGCAAAACACCATTTGGAATGCAGTCCGCCTTGAGAAGGCAAGAAGGGAGCGTGAGAAATGTGGTCGCAGTCACGCGGGGTCTCCTTTCCCACACAGAGCACCGTAAATATGGCGGACGCGGAAGGGGAGTCGCTGGAATCATGGCTCAGTAAGTATGCTTGGATTTTCCATCAAATCTACAGTAATGTATGCACTTGTATGTTACGTCATTTGGCATGAATAACTTCTAGGACACCGGAGCCAGTTACAATGTAGATTAAGGACAAATCGTAATCGGTTTCTACTCATTCATTTGTATTTTAATTCACTGTTTTGTGTCACGAGGAGTCATGAAAAGCTAGCCTTTTTTAAGCCAATACTAGCTGCCAAAATTGGTATTCTATGTTTTCGTAACTAACTACGACCCTTTGTTGACACGTTAGGTGGCTAGCTTTGCCTCTATAGTTTCGCCTGTGGTCAATGTCTGCTGCTTCGCAATTATCTAACGTGAGTTAGCTAGTTGTTTACAAATGTATCAGCTGACTATAGAACTCTACCTAGGTAGTTACATGTAACTAGGTGCCTAACTTAGGCTACCTGCATTCTAATGTCCTACAATATTTGATTCAAGACAAACTCGATGGGTTTTAACTTGCAGCCTTGTGGGTTTTTGTTATATTTAGATGCCAGTCATAAGTAAGGTTTTATAGGAGCCTAGTTTAAATTGTCCCCTGTTTGCAGACAAAGCCACCAACCCCACAAACAGGCAGGAGGATTGGGAGTACATCATGGGATTTTGTGATCAAATAAACAAGGAGTTGGAGGGGTAACTTTCATGCTTTTTCCTTACTAGTAGCTTTTGGCATGTACCCTGAATAATCTAGCAGAAGAGAAACAGATTTCCATTCTTAATGTAACACGTTTATTTATTGAAGTGTTAGTGTTCATTCTCATGCCTGTATACTGCATAACCTCATTATTAATTTAAAATATATTTTGTGGACTTTTTCAGTGCTTTGTTGGACTGAGACAGTGAGGGAATGGAGAGTTTGATGAGAGAGTTTTGAACAGTAAATTCCCTTGTTTGCTTGCGATTCATTGTGAAATTATTATGTTTTTGTTTCAGTCCACAGATTGCTGTGAGATTGTTAGCTCATAAAATCCAGTCTCCGCAAGAATGGGAGGCGATACAGGCCTTACTGGTGTGAAACCTCCCATAAGAACATGGTGTTTTTATCAGCAGTTCATAGCATTCGTTTACATAATATCTAAGCGTATAACTGGAGATTTAAAATGGTCTACCTTGTTGCAGGTTCTAGAAGCTTGCATGAAGAACTGCGGTAAACGATTTCATAACGAAGTTGGGAAATTTAGATTTCTGAATGAACTCATTAAAGTAGTGTCACCTAAAGTAAGTTGGTGTTGTCAAGTAACTTGTGTGTATCCTAAACATCATACTTCTAAAAGATGTTACTTTCTGCTTTGTTAAAATGGAGTCTTGATTAACCCTCTTTTGCAGTATCTAGGCGACAGAGTGTCGGAGGTAGTGAAGAAGAGAGTAGTTGACATGCTCTTTAGCTGGACACTCTCTTTACCCGAGGAGGCAAAAATCAGTGAAGCTTATCAAATGCTTAAAAAACAAGGTAGGATTTCATCTCTTTAAATTACTTACATGTTGTCATTGTTTTGGGCCTGTTGTGCAAGAGACACCGGCAGTAGATACAAATTTAATTCAAACCTCCAGGATAAAATCAATTCAAAGTACATTATAGAAATGGTCCGTTTATATACACGGCCCAAAAAATTAAGGGACCACTTAAATTACACATCAGGTCTCGACTAAATATATGATAGAAGAAAATCTTGACTGTACATTGTAAATCGTTGAGAACAAAAAATGGCAATGGAAACCAGAATTGCCAAACGAGGGCTGGATTCAAACTGTCACCAAAAATCTAAGTAAACAATTGAAAACATAGGCTGTTTGAACTAGTGAATATTGACACAGGAACTCAATGTGACTTACGTGCCTGTATGCACTTCAGACAGTGTCTGGGCATGCTCCTGACAAGATGGGGGGGGGATCTCCTCCCAGACCTGGGTCAGGGCATCAGTGAGCTCCTGGACAGTCTGTGGGGCTACTTGGCGGCGTCGGATGCATTGATGCATAATGTCCCGGATGTTCTCAATTGGATTGAGGTCTGGGGACCATTAGGGCCAGTCAATGGCATCAATGACTTTGTCATCCAGGAACTGTGTGTGTATATCTATCTATATATATATATCTCTGGATTGATGAGGAGAGAGCAATTGTCTGTGGCCACCACCTGCAAAACCATTCCCTTTTTGGGGGTTGTCTTGTCGTTTCCTCCAGTGCACAGATTGATATCCCTGAAAGGGACTGTGTGTTATACTCTGATTACGTGTCTTTTTCATTTTATTGAGTAGCGTTGCTCTGACCGTGAATGCCTCATTCTTGAATACATCTAAGAGCACTGGTTTGATCGACTTTCCAAGGTGCTAGTTAAAATGCTGTTTGTCTTTAAATATGGATAGTAAAATAATATTATTTTCTGCACAGGCCATGGCACTCATCAGCGCTGCCTTTTCCCCCAGGTATCGTCACAGTTGACCCGGAGATCTCTCCGGATAAGACCCTGATGCCGTCACCCCCCTCACGGCCCAGGAACCCCGTGTTTGAGAGCGAGGAGAAGAGTAAGGTAAGATCGCGTTCACGCGAATACGTTTGTGTCCTACGACGACAAACCGAATGCAAATGCAGTTGATTACTGCGTCAGCCATCGACACGTGAGGGAATCCTCCCCATAACGCCCCCCCCCCCCCCCCCCCGATTTCCTCTGCAGCGGCTGGCCGAGCTACTGAAGAGCAAAAAGCCTGAGGATTTGCAGGAGGCCAATCGCCTCATCAAAAACATGGTCAAAGAGGTGAGCCGATAGGTCCTGCGGCGTTACCCCACCAACGGGGGGGGGGGGGGGGGGTCCACGACGTCGTGTCCCGGCGGGTCTGAGGCAAGCTTGTGTTCTGCTCCAGGACGAGGCAAGGGGGCAGAGGGCTTCCAAGCGAGGCAGCACCCTGGAGGAGGTCGGCAACAGCGTCAAGCTGCTGAACGAGATGCTCAGCCACTTCAGCAGGGAGCAGTCGACGGACGGAGACAAGGAGCTCATCAGGGTTGGTTTGGCCATTACAGTAGAGTAACTTGGGGGTGGACTGGGAGATGTTTACTGTAGCCCAATGGAGGCGCAGGCGGCTTTTCTATCGTGTTGCCTTTATTGCAGGAGTGGTGTCGTTGTTTTATTTATTTCAGGAGCTTTACGGTGACTGTGACAAGCTCAGAGGGACCGTGTTCAAGCTTGCCACAGAGACCGAGGACAATGACAGCAGCTTAGGTATGGTCAACACTGAGACCCGGCACTCCATGACCAGAGCGGTCAAATCGCTCCTAGGGTCCTTTTTGGTTGGCTGGCTACTGACCTTTGACCTTTCGCGACCCCGCAGTGGACATCCTGCAGGCCAGCGACGATCTCTCCCGGGTCATCAACTCTTATAAAAGAATCGTGGAGGGACAGGCTGTCAATGGAGAGCCGGTGCCCGTTGGACACCCAGCTGCACAACGTAAGAACACCATCCTTCACAGATGTCATTCCATGTCAACCTTTTCCTCCGAGTCCCTGGACTGGAATTCTTCAAAAAAGGTCCCTCTTTCATCTGAAATTACATTGTAGTGTGTGTGTGTGTGCACGCACTACAAATTTATAATTCATCTTCACAAATTTTCCAACTCATAACACTAGCGCATTAGTGAAACGGTCCTCTTGCCCTCGACAGCTACCAAAGACAGTAACCAGTCTGAGATCCTGATAGACTTGGCCGGTCTGGACCTCCAGAGACCCTCCCCACCAGAGCAGCCTCCTGTAGCCCAGCACCCTGACCTCATCCCGGCAGACCTGCTATATGGCCCTGCCCCCCTCCAGGACCCGTCTGCCTGCCTGGCTATGGAGGACCCCATCCCTAGCAAACCCTCCACCGCCCTCTCCCTCCTGGATGAAGAGCTCCTCTCTCTAGGTAAGGCACAGGATGGGCTATCCTGTGGCACCTTTTTGTCTTGGCTTGGATCTTATTACTACGTTAGTTGTCTGTGTTTGTGATTTTATGTTTTGGACCTTGAATTCACCTGCCAGTCTCCTCCATGAGCTATTTATCTCCCCCTGGTGGCCAAGAAGATTTTCCTCACTGGGACAGGATCATAATGTTTTGTTTGTTTGTTTCAGGCCTTAACGAACCAGTTTCTGCTCTGAGCGATGTGACTGTGAATACAACGAAAGGGGA
This sequence comes from Novumbra hubbsi, assembly GCA_016801125.1. Classification (NCBI taxonomy): domain Eukaryota; kingdom Metazoa; phylum Chordata; class Actinopteri; order Esociformes; family Umbridae; genus Novumbra; species Novumbra hubbsi. The sequence goes on along the minus strand of JACXGK010006941.1, from coordinate 12,166 downwards.
CAACCTGAATCTGTGGACGACTTCATTGCAGGTAAATTCCAAGAGTCACGCAGTCAGCATAGTCCTAGTTCTCGACAAGATCCCAGGGTCCTTTCCACACATTATGTATTGAAGGCAGATGGTTTATAATTGAAATTGAATTTGGTGTTGAATTAGGTGTGTTTAACCCATTCTCTGCTAGGCACCCAGCCCAGGTTCGGATTTGTTTGGCAGCTGCCTCCTCCCAGCTCCTCCACCCTTGACAGCTTCTACCGCAGCTGCTGGTTTTGACCTGTTCCAAGCTCCTTCTACAGAGTCTGCTTCAACAGTTGTCCGTTACCCAGAATCCTCTGGTTTGGCTTTCTCTTCCTACCCCAGTGCTGCTGCCCAAGCGGTGTCTGCTTCCCTTAACCACAGTCTGCAAGACCTGGCCATGTTGGACTTGGGAAGTCCTTTGAGGTGGCCGTTTTCTCGTTATTGTGAACGCAGGACCCTAGCTAGCATTTAGCACCACTTCTGGAACTGAAGGGTTGTCAGTGAATAATGTCAGTTGCATTCGTATGCCTTCATTTTATAAATATTTTTTTTACATCAGCAATTGTCACACTACTGTCACACTAAGCAAGCAAAAATGTTTTTAAGTTATGCGGTGTGGCTAGGAAAAACACCTTAGTAGGATCAGAACATGGGAAGAAACATAGAGAGGGGTTGTACTCTGAGGGATAGACAGCCCTCTTTTGGGTGTGCTGTGACATCTGTATGACCGTGTATATTTAGGTTGTAGGTGTTGCTGCTTAATATTTCCTTCACTCTAATGTGATGGGCTTTGGTGGTGGAGTCCTGTTGTTATATGCTGTGGTTTTTCCTTTGCTACAGCATGCCTGGTGTGATCAACACCGGTGACCTGTTTGGGATGGGTGATGCTACAAGGGCCACCGCCTCCCCCAGCCTGGGGATCCCTCCCTCCCGGTCTAGCCCTCTTCCCCTGGGCATTTTACCTGCTGCCGCAGCCCATACGTCATCCCCCAAAACCCGGGCGGATGACAGCCCCCTCCTCCGCTCCCTGTCCCCCGTCCCTCCGGGGCAGACCAGCCCAGCCAAGGCCCCTGAGATCTCCCTAAGTAACGTCCACGTCCCCCTGGACGCCATAAACCCAAGTGAGTGCCAGAGCATTCATTCCGGGGGGTTTCGGTTCAGCCCGCGGATCGTCACGTACAGTGGTTGAAAGTAATGACTTCTCTCTCTCTCTCTCTCTCTGTTTGTGTTTTAAGGCAAGACGTGTCCTGTGACGGCCTACGATAAAGACGGGGTCCGTGTTCTTCTGCACTTTGCCACCGAGTGTCCGCCGGGCCGCCCGGACGTGCTGGTAATGGTCGTGTCCATGATGAACACGGCACCTTTGCCGGTGAAAAACATCGTCCTACAAGCTGCCGTACCCAAGGTGCGGACCGTCGCCATCGCTCCCGTTGCGCTTTCATTGTGCCATCACGCCGCCGGTTGATAGTTGGCGAACTCTGCCGCTTTTCCTAACCGTCCCCCTCTCTGTGTCTGTGCCAGTCGATGAAGGTGAGGCTACAGCCACCCTCGGGAACCGACCTGGCGCCCTTTAACCCCGTCTTTCCCCCTGCCGCCGTCACCCAAGTCATGCTACTGGCCAACCCGCTGAGGGTGAGTCCTGGCGGACCGGGTGAGATTGAAAGTGACCTAATGACAACGGTCGACTGTCATTGTTTCGTTTTTACTCCGTGTTAACAATCGACAGTCGAAGGCGGCAATGTCACACGTTGCCACGTCGGTATACTTTATCTCTTGCAAAAGTACTTTCACCGTGTGTGTGTGCGGAGGTCATTTAAATCTGATGCGGATGTGGGGGCCGGATGAGGTTTGTATTTGGGACGCTTTTGTTACTCGCTTTGTTATCAGCACATTGATCATCTGGATCGTTTGCGGTTCAGTTCAGAAAGGTGCCGAGATTCTAAGCCGGCGTGCTCATTCTCCTGGTCTCTCTCTTGCAGGAGAACGTCCGCATGAGGTATAAACTGACGTTCACACTGGGAGAGGAGCAGTGTACTGAAGCTGGGGAGGTGGATCAGTTCCCCCCAGTTGACCAATGGGGTGCTCTATAGCCTTCCTTGTCCTACTACGGTGCAAGAATTAAAGTGTGACGGCTGTAGTCGGTACAACACTTCGAAGACGGTATTCTGGAAGAGTCTATGTATTCGTGAATGTTTCATACTAGTAAGATATTGAGAGCTATTAACATTATGCCATGTTATATTCTTTTATTTGTTTTTAAACTTTTTCCCTTCTGAAAAGCGTTGTTACAGAATTGATGCACTTTATAATGCCAGCCAGATTCAGTGTTTGGTACTGCATTTTTTTGTACTATGAACCTAACTGATAGCTCACTCATACCATGCGATTGCCAATAATTGGACAGAGACAATCCAGTTTGTCCCTGCTTATCAAAACCATGACCTTGAGTAACTGGTGTAGTCCCCTATTGTGGCTTCATCTTATACCTGCGAGCCAGACGGTACAGCTAGATGACCGTACAGATGGCTAAACGGTGAATACTGTGTTGAAGTACTTTGGGAATATTTTCAAATTGGCTATTTGTATTGTATGTGCTATTTATCCACTGAATAACACTATTTAAATACGCATTTGATTTTTTTTTTGTTTTTTTGTTAGCCGTCTATGTTTTCCATTTAGTAATATTATGACATGTTTTTGTTATTAGAGGTGAAACCTTGTTTCATTTTTTTACGGTTGTCTATTACTCTCGTCCACATGGAGATGCATAATGGATGAGATTAAAGTGCAGCAGAGGGAAAGATCTGTTGACATGCCCTTGAGCAAGGCACTTGAATAATTACAGTTCAGTTGCTCTGGACAAGAGCATCTGCATAATGACTTGTAAACAGATACCTTTTTAGCTATACCATAAACATCACTTTCCGTTTTAAACAACCCATGTTGAAGCTTTGTAGTAGGTTACAGTACAACCTGAATAAGTGACTCAATATATGGTTGCTGATATATGGGTGTCCTTAGCCATGCATACTACAAGGTACAGGGGAGTCTGACTTTTTGCGTTCGGTTTTCAGTAGTTGTACAATAGAGTTACACTTCCAGATTTTGTTTTATATTATTGCTGTATGTCTGTTATATCGTCAAATGAATATTATTGCTGTATGTCTGTTATATTGTCAAATGAATTAATGTGCATTGTGTGGTTGTTCAATGAGATTTAACAAACGTGGACTGCAGAGGTATTTTAAAGACACGTTTTACCGCATGAAGAATTAAAATCTTGATTTTAAAGAATCGCTGTATATGTGGTTAATAGTTTTTATAATGCACAGACCGCACAAGGGAACATCTTGTAGTTCGCTGACGTTAGTGGGTACGGCGAAATCTTGTGGCATCGGCGAAAAAAAGACCTGATCATTTGTATTTTGAAGTTTTTGGTTCGACCGTAATTAGCATTTTAAATCCGACTGGAAACGACACCGGATTATAGATTTGACTTTCTTGAAGGGTAAAGTTTGTCGGGAAAATGCTAAACGAGAATGCTAATAATTTTCCCAGGATACAGAATCTAAATCCGTCACTGGAGAACAATTTATTGCTACCGAATATACGCTCCGCAGAGGCAATTTTTCGATGTTGTGTTAGTTCTAGCGTTCGCTGCCTGGACAGACGAACGGGCCCTTGCAATGATTGCAAAACACTTCCGCTTTCATTACCGATTAATCGTTGTACAATATGTTTTGCACTGTTTTTAACTTCCTCAACATCAAGTAACACACTGATTGTCCGTAAGTGTATCGTCATGGAAAAAGCGTAGCTCCCACTGCTCTCCAAACTAGTGCAGATGAAAGTTGTGCTTCGGCTGCCCGAGCAAACAGCGTGGAAAAAGCAAGATAGTCGCTCAAGTGTAGGCGGCCATGGCAGACGAAAAACCTAAGGTGGGCAATGAAACGTATTAACACCCATATTTTACAATGAAAATATATTATATATAATTTTGTTCTGTATGAAATGCTCTGTTTAGAGCATTTCATTTTCTAAGTCGGTTGATTTACTCGCAAATAATTCTGAATCTTGTACAGCTAGGTATGCTTGCTAACTTCTAACGTTGCAGTTGAAGATTGTTATTAACTAGATAAAAGATCAGCCTTTTCGTTTTCTGTTAGTAGACAACAATTTAGTTTTGTAACTGAAATGAAAAATGATCGTGTTAATGGAAACGTCAACCAGTTACCAAACGTTAGCTTACAAGTTGCCAAAGCCCATATAAACATGTCAAATTGCTAGGTACGTAGCTATAATGCTAAGTTGATGATAAATTATTACAAACATGAGTAATGAAGCGTAGAATTCTACGCAGATCTTTGCACTTCAAATATCACCAATTGTTAGTAGCGTTAGTAAATGATGGATGGAAACAACCCAAGTAATCCATACATACAAATAAACCAAAACAAATAATTTCAGAAATTAAGTTGTGTTATAATGTGAAATGGCACAATGAAAAAGTATTGAACACATGAAGGGCAAAGTGCAAAAAGGCATGGAAAGCCAAGACAACAGCTAAAATCTATCAGTTATTAAAAATCAATTCAGCCCCTTGTCAGTGCAAATTAATATCAGCTGGTTCAGTGGACATTTCAGCAAGACAATGATCCCAAACACACAGCCAAGGTAACTCTCAGATGGTTTCAAAGAAAGAAAATAAAGCTTCTGGAATGGTCCAGCCAATCACCTGACTAACATCCCATTGAAAATCTATGGAAAGAACTGAAGATCAATATTCATAGAAGAGACCTACTTGAACCTTCCAAATTTGAAGACCATTAGTGTGAAGAAATGGGCCAAAATCACACCAGAGCAATGCATGCGACTAGTTTCTCCATACTGGAGGCGTCTTGAAGCTGTCATTACCAACAAAGGCTTTGGTACAAAGTATATATCAGTAAGCGTGTTCAATATGTTTTCCCTGTGTCATTTTACATTATTACACAACTTAATTTCTGAGTTTATTTGTTTTGGTTTCTTTATGTATGGATTACTTGGGTTGTTACCAAGATCTGGTGAAAATTATGTCAATAGCACCTTTGGAAATATCATTTTTTTTTTAGAAATGGTGATGTGTTCAATACTTATTTCACCCGCTGTTTGTGTGTATACACATATATATATATATATATATATATATATATATATATACATATACACACACACACACGACAAAACACTAGGGTTTGCATTATCCTGCGAGTTTACATGAAATCCTTGGAGCGTTAATGTAAGTTAGCGGGATCAAGCTGCTTTCAGTGGATACCAGTATAGTACCAGATTCAATCTGTTTTGGTTTTTAGGAAGGGGTGAAGACGGAAAACAATGACCACATAAACTTGAAGGTGGCTGGACAAGATGGTTCAGTGGTCCAGTTCAAGATTAAAAGGCACACACCTCTAAGCAAACTCATGAAGGCATATTGTGAAAGACAGGTAAGGTTTCTGGAAAATCCATTTAATTTACATAGCTGCTTTTAGAAAACCTTTGAAATGCCTTCAAATCAGGATGGCTACTTAGGTCATTTATAGCGTTACAGAATGTTCCGCTAACCTGGTAATATTATTTTAGTTTTCTAGTCAAAGAACTTAATTAAAGACAAGTCATGCCAGCCTTTGTAGAGAAGGATAACTTCATCTGGGAGAAGGCCTTTCCTATTGTCCTCAGGCTGGCAGATGTCTCCTCCAGCAACATTATCGATTAACCTTATTCATCAGAGGCTCCTTGACAAATCCATCAATTAGTCAAAGCTTTGCCATTGATCAGACAAAACAGAAGTTTCCCCCCCTACAGTGTTCCTGGATAATTAACCATTTAAAGCTGATTACAAAATCTTGAACTGACGCAACCGATCAAAAATACTTTCCTGCAGTGGTTACACGGACATATTACAGCAACTTGTAACAATGTAAATTTCACGTTTTTGTTATTTGCTGCTAGTATATATTATGTATATTTTCTGTTAGTTTACATTTTTATTTTATTTTTGTGCATTTGACAATAAAAGACTTTGACTATTGTTGATCATGTCTTTCCCAAACATATCTTTGGTCAAACAAGAACTAAACCATGTGACCATAGCTGCATGCTTTATGTATGGAGGTCCAGACAAATCATTTGCTGTTTGGCTATTTGTGTTAATGAGCAGATCTCATAAAGTAGCCAGTGAGTGTATTTTACAATATTTGCCAATGTTCATATTTGTGTTTTTTGGGCCTTCACAGGGTTTGACGACAAGGCAGATTCGGTTTAGGTTTGACGGTCAACCTATCAACGAGACAGACACGCCATCACAAGTGAGTTGGACACTGTTTTTAACTAGTGATCTGCCTCGTGCCTCTATTGCACCCACAACATTGGAGTTGGCTGCTTCAAAACACTGTAGGCCAGGGTTGTCAAACCGGTTCCATGGACGGCTGATTGTCTGCAGGTTTTCACTCTCACCTTGTACTTGATTGATTCATTATGTCACTAATTGGTTAGCTCTACCCTCACCTGGTTGTGTAGGTCTGAACTGGGTACCAATTACCAGGAGAAAACTAAAACCTGCATACACTCAGCCCTCCATGGAACCAGATTGACACATCTGCTGTAGGGCAAATCTTTCTTTCCCGTTTCCCTCTTGTTCAACATAAATAAATTCTGTATTTCATGTCTTATAAAAATTCCACATATGCTATTTTGACATGCTGTTTGTTTTTAGCAGTGATGCTTTAATTACCCATTGTCAAATATTTGTTTTATCAGTTGGAAATGGAAGACGAAGACACAATCGATGTGTTTCAGCAGCAAACGGGGGGAGTTCCTCACTACAGACTGTTTCCGTGTGTGTCGCGCTGACATCCTCAAGTCCGCTGTCACTTCAATGGTCCCAACAATTTATGAAACTCTGGCTCTGTTTTCCAAATCTACCCTGACCTCTTATCCCTAGATAATTTATGACAATTTTATGGAAGTCTGAAAACAATGAATTTGATAAATTATGCCTATGTCTTGTGCTGTAAATTTTTTTTATATATGTAATTATACTTTTAAGTTTACTGATATGCCCAGTGGCGTAGGAAGCTTTTCAAAAGTGCGGGGGATGGATGTGGTTTGTTTATTAACAATAAACACGAAGTGTGGGTGTTGAACCCTCTCATCGGGAAAAGTGTGGGTGTTAAAACCCCCACATCCCCCACGGGTGTGAAAACCCCCACATCCCCCACGGGTGTGAAAACCCCCACATCCCCCACGGGTGTGAAAACCCCCACATCCCCCACGGGTGTGAAAACCCCCACATCCCCCACGGGTGTGAAAACACCCACATCCCCCACGGGTGTGAAAACACCCACATCCCCCACGGGTGTGAAAACACCCACATCCCCCACGGGTGCGACGCCCCTGGATGTGCCTAATTAAAATGGGCAATGGGCTGATTTGGAAGTACCCATCCTATTTGACCAGTGTTGATAATACTCTCTTGCTGATATTGTCACGAAATGCATGTCATTTTATTGTCCATGCATTTATTCTGCACATGAGCATGTTTAAGTAAAGGTTGTGAGCATCTTGCATGGCCCATGGTTTCATGTGCTGAAATAATGGCAATCAAAGCCAACAGTTTTGGATACTACAATGTTTGTTTTAGAAGGGGGTTGTGTCAATTTTGTTTACTTCAGTTGTAGAGGTTTTGTTTGCCATGGAACTTTTATTGATGTTCTCCAATTAGCCTGTATTTTAATTGACTTTTCTCTACTATTTAATAATAAAAAATGTGTAATCCGTGACATGTGTTTATAGTTCTCTGCATGTTTATCATTACATGTCAGACAGGATTCAACGGTAATATGCATATAGATTTCAGTATTAAATACATCGGCCCGTTTAATCTTTGTGATTTACAACTCATTTAGTATATATTTCACATTCGTTCTCCGCCAACTACATGGAGAGTGTTGAATAAAAATGCAAGGTGTGTCAGTGTTGCGCAGACTTACAAAATGCAGAATACGAACGATTTTATGAAATCACAGTGATTTACTTCTGCTTAGGGTTACAAAATCTAGAATGAGACATGTATGTTGTGCTTTTGAGGACCGGCGCGTTAGCTTTTTTACCCTATGTGCTAAGGATTGTTCGCTTTTCGTTGAAGGCGCCCGGATACACCGGTTCTCCAATCACATGTATGATATATTTGCGATGAACCAATCGGAAGGACGAATCGTCCCTTTGTGGTTGGCAATTCAATGATGGAAACGCCCTCCATGTTTTTTTTTACGGCTGGACCAATTGATCATTTTGCTTATACCGGGTGGAGTTGGAACGAGACGAGTATGAGGTGGTGAAATATTCGCCTCAAACGTAAACCATTGTTTAATTCTGCAAAATCGTATCAGCTCGTACCAACGTCTTTTACAAAATGACAACGACAACAATATATTCCGGGATGGAAGCCGGTGCTAAAAGCAGCTCCAGGTAAGCAATTCATGTCATGTCAGATTTTTGCATTTCCAGCCAAATGATGCAGCCTCCAAGCTAGATGGTCAGCTAGCTGCAGTAGCTAACAAGTCAGCTAGCAAGCTAACCTGTCTGTCAATCAGTACCGTTATTCCGACGTGTCCACATTTGGTAATATACAGGATTACCACATTTTGAGTGGATGTAAAAGGCTAGATCGTCTATATATAGTGGTCAGCGTTAATTTAAATTAATGTGTAACCACGATTGATATTTGTGTCTTTGTGAGGAACGTGGAAAAGGCTACCGTTAGGTGGCTAGCATTATAGTTATTTAAGGTATACCTAGCTATCTTTATAACGTACTAAGCGATCGAACTACAGTATATAAGAAAAAGCCCAGTGGTTTCCACTGATTGCTAAGGAATTTTCAAATGAACCAACATTCGCTTGTTCTTTTTATCAATGCAGGGTGCATGTCACTACTGTACAGTACAACACTAGCAGGAAACTTGTCGTTGGCTAGCAACCCAATGCTAGTTCATTTTATGGTTGGGTGGGGCCCCATGTGGAAGATGCTGTAACTACTCTTTGCATACCAACGAACATGCAGCCAACGCCGGCGGGATGTTTGTTTATTGTCCAGGTATATATTTGTCTTGCTATGTAACGTTATCTGCGATTTTTTTCAACCTGTGAAAATCAAAACCAACTAGCTAGCTATGCTAATCATACATTCTTATCACTGATTGGTCAAACCAACCTGATTGAGGTTAATATCTGGCCGAAGCAGCTGCCTCTTGGTGACAACTGGCTTCAATGGCATCCGTACGTTTTATGACCCGCGCTTGTTGCAGTCTCTGTATTATTAGGCTGGGTTAGCATAGAACGTATGTTAGGTAAAAAAAATCGATCAAGTGATCCTCATACTGCAACTGGTTTAAATGGAACAAAAACCCACAATTCTTTCACTTCTAAGTCGACGGTTTAGCTGCGTTCAGTCACTGCCGGATATTGAGGCCTGCCAGAGCCCATCCTGCAAAATGAATTCTAAAGCATTAGTGTGTCAGCATAGATTGGCTACAGTCAGTGTCAGCTAGCCAGACCACCATAATGATATGAGTCAGGAGGACATGGAAAGTAACTAGGATGGACTCTCAATCCTCAGTGGAGCTTGCGTCATTCCATCTCACCCGATTTAGGATAGATTGAGATTTGGATTTTCAGATTGCACCGGCAGCAACATGCTCTAAATCCTTAATATCTATTTTTTGGGGGTATTCTGAAGCGATTATCCCGACTATATAATTATACATGCTGGTAGGTCGATACATTGTGTTTTTTTTTACCCCCTCCTCTAAGGAACGTGTTTTGTTTTTAGGGTTCTGTGCCCTCCTGGAGGAGCTTCTAACATCTCTTTTGGCAACGACGAAGAGAAGCCCCCCTGCCGCAAGAACAAGATGGCCTCCAATATTTTTGCTGAGCCAGATGACCCCCATGCTCATAGGAGGAACAACCCACCTGGTAACCATCACACAACACTAGTCTTCTGAATCTTACTCTACCAGAGCTACTAGCCAATGTTATTTATATTCTATTGGCATATCCAACGTGATTTACTGTGTTGAGTGCAAACACAGATATTTGTTCTGTACCTTAACTACTGTAACCTGCTTTGTTTACATTGAGGTAATGTCACTTACGTTTCAGTGGTAAAGATGGAGGGAAAGTCTGTTTTTAACCTTGGGTTCAGTTGGCAATGAATACCGCTCTTAATCACTTGTACATGACAGCAGACAGGCAAAAAATATATAATTTGGTGTATCCTGAAATTAGCTCTTCTGATTCACTTAATCCAGGAATTAATAAGTAGTTTATCAGTTGAATCTGGTGTGCTTGCTATGGAAAGCTTGTAACGCATGGAATGGCTACCTTGGAGTGGTTTGGGAACCTTTGGGCATCAGTAAGTCGCTTAAAACTACTTGTAGCTCTGTGTGGAATGCAAGTTGTAACTTTAACCACTAGAGGTCAGCATAAGGTACCGTTTGATCATGTGATTCATGCCTGTCCAAGACACATGCAACACTCCCCTCCATGCACTCTGTCACCTTTGACGACTGGCTTATTGCCATTTCCTTGACAATTCACCTGTTGTGTGTTGCGTCCTTTCCTTCCTGCCATGACTCCCACGAGTGCTGAATGTTGAGCTTGGCTCAGATATCTGTGGGTTCCGTGTTGCCTCCATTAAGTCCTCCCCTGGGGTGATTCCCCCCTGGGCTGCATGGTCACGCCTACACTGTCTGGACCAGGGGTATTCAATTCAAATGTTTTGAGGTCAAATTAGGCCGAATTAGCTCCAGCAAATGACCGGAACATCATGCCTTAGTTGCGTTTTGATTCAGTGCCATACATATTGAAGTAGTTGTATGTAGTAAACAACAGACTCTAAAATAAAATTGAAAGTGTACAATTCAATAATATTTAAACAAAATGTATTGTCATTTTTCATATTGAACTTGAATACGAGCCTTTTTGAGTGCTTTTTGAGTGCTTCATTCTAGAAAATTGCTTGTTTCCCTGTTTCAGTTCTGTTTGCTCCATTTCGCAAGCACCTTTTAGGGAACATTGTTGGGCAGCGAATGAATGTGTTAGGATTTTGTGGATTGATCATGATTGGCTCTACGTTCAGATCGTTACATTTCTGTGCCCTCAGTTCGGGTTGGAGTGGGTATCTGTCCTCAAAGGATGTGTGCTTTGGCTCGTAGAGGCACTTCTCGTTGGCGCTTTAAATTCTCGCCACGGTCTCGGAACATATGAAAACATATATGGTTTTTGAACTACCCGTGGGAAGAATTGCCTAAAAAAACACATTAATTCAGGAATGTGGTTTACTCCCCCATGCTGTTTTTCTATGATTCATGCGGGAAATATATATATTTCAGATTCTGTTAATGTGCCAGTCTTATCTGCTTTGAATAAATAAAACAAATTCAATGCTATAGCAAACATTGTGGTAATGCAGAACTCCAACAATGCGTTTTGATGACAATCAGGTTGTTTTTTTCTCTCTCTCTCTTCCACACAACTTGTCGCGTGACGCCAGACCAACACGAGTATCTTAATTAACCTGCTATGATTCTCAGATGTGGGTTTTCCAAGACACCTTAAGATTAATGCACTTATGGTCGTCTCGGGATAAGAGTGTCTGCTAAAGGACTAAAATGTAAGTGTAAACTAGTACTAACATGCCTCCTACAGGAGCAGTTGCGTAATCTTTGCTCATTGTGCAGAATTGAGGCAGGACGTTGATTTGGATTTCTCACAGTCATTGTAATTCGACTCAAGGCCGTTACTTGAGACACATGGTTTTCTTGTCAGATCCCTTTATTACCAGGAGGCTCCCGGTGTTCAGGTGGAGATATGATGTTGCGGGATTAAATGTCAGATGTAGATTGTCCAGCTTGAAATGTTTCCCGGGCATATTAATGAGGATCAATGTTGGTCATGTCTACGCTGTGATTATACAGGTGGTAAGCCTACTGGAGTGCTGTGTGGAGAGCCATCAGCCCCTCTGCGGAGATGTGCAGCCCAGTCCTCCAGCAACCATGAGGACTCCAACCCTGGGGTGTGTCTCTGTCTGTCTGTGTGTCTCTGTCTGTCTGTGT
>JACXGK010006940.1:0-26674 GCA_016801125.1 Novumbra hubbsi | reverse complement strand
CATACACTGCTGTTAATATGATCAACTGTCACACACTGCTGTTAATATGATTAACTATCATACACTGCGGTCAATATGATCAACTGTCATACACTGCTGTTAATATGATTAACTGTCATACACTTCCGTCAATTTGATCAACTTTCATACATTGCTGTCCGTATGATCAACTGTCTTACACTTTGATCAATGTGATCAACTGTCATAAACTGCTATCAAAAAGTGTCATAAGCAATTGTAAAAATGTATGATCAATTGTCATAGGGACATTGCTGGTGGCCTTGTAATGAAAGTGGAAAGAAGACAAAACCCAAACAGTATCCCAGGAAAATAAAGAAAGGAACACTGTTTCTCTGCATTGATCTGAACAAGAATACATTTCAACGTAATAGTTTTTAATTCAGTCTGACTCAGGAGGGGAGTTTCCAGCTGGATAAAAGCCATCCATGCATCCACTGCGAGACAGTAACATAGAAAACGTGGGAGGAAAAACGTTGGAAGCTGGTGATCGATGTCACATCGTGCAACAGCAACACCTAAGGGTGTTACACACGGTGCTTCCTTTTATTTTTTGCACTATAGATGTCTGTAGTATATCCTCAGTAATAATAGAATGATGGTGTCATCCTCCTGGCAAGTGTTCTGATTGGCTTTGATATTCACCTGCTCATTGTTTTTAATGAAATGTAGTGCTTATGTAACTGGCCTGTCATATGGGGGTACAAATCAAACTTGTAGCACCTTTGACGATGATGACAGGTGTGAGGATGATGACGATGTTCTGTATCTTACTTGGTAAACATAAAATGGGATCAAAGACTTCTTATAATATCGTTCAGAGAATTAGATCTGGATTCAGAAAAATCGGTTTATCGTTCAACAGGCCACTGCAAAGCTACTGTGTTGTTATTGTCTTGGAGTGGATTGGGGGCGGAGGTGCTTTGCAATCTCAACCATTATGTCGAGATTGGCTCAGTTTTGAAGCTCCACTTTAACACCCTGTTGCTCCAAAGAGCTGTGTATTGATTAAACCTTCCTGAAAGCACAGAATTTTCAGAGTCTTGAGCAGTGTAGATGACAAAGGTAACCAAATAAAATGGCTACGGCCTTTTTACAGTTGCTATTGATAGGCAGATACAAATTGCAACACTCCTGCTAGCTATTTTCGACATCCATCCATTGACAAAGAAGTCCCGTCTACTGTGCTCAGCTGTAATAATGAGAACAAGGCCCGTCTTCTTTGAGCGACCTCATAAGCAATAACCTGGTCTTTGATTAAAATGTATTCAAGGTGATTGACAACAGAAAGTAAAGTGCTGTAGGAGGTGTATAAAGGGATCTTATGCCAGGGCACAAGCTCTTCGTGTGTGGGTTGAAGGGAACATGGTTTGTCTGTAGAGGACACATAAATAAACGTACTAAAGCAGAAAATTGCATCGCTGTAGCAATTCCTTGCTTTTACTGCTGTTTCCAACAAACCTTCATATGTCACTGTCATTCTTATTGCTGGCATTTCCCTTAATTCTTTAGGCAGTCAACCTTAAATGTTCTTCAGAACCCAATGTGCACGTTTTGAGGATCATTTGTGGAAGGGGAACAGATTTATGTGAGCTAGTCCATGTATTTTCAGATCACTGAGACTCAAACCCTTTTTATATTGTTCCTTTCAGGATCTTTCAATGGCAGCTTTGAATATCTTATCTTTGATGATACCCAACGTGGGTTTCTGTTGTTTTAACTTCATCCTGAGGCTGCAAGGCTTTGTAGAAGGGTTTTAGAGAATTGATTTTAGCGTGGGTTGTGTTGCCCATGCCAACCGAGCAGGGTTTTTTCTAAACCTGGAGAATAAGAGATGTAGGTGTGAGAGTCGTGACGTGCAGTCTGACCAGGGTGATGCTGTGTGGGTAGTTGGCTGCTGCCAGAGGATTTGAGCAGCTAACAGAGATGTGATGAGATCATAACACAGGGAAGACCAAACATATTCATCTAGCCACTGAATCAATGTTCTTCTAATTTTCCTAGCTGGGAAAGCAACTATTGTATGGCATTTCTATATGATATATATGTTGTAGATGGTCAAAATGGTCCAAATTTCTGAGAATATAATGGATTCAAGGCATGTATTATAGATTAGTGTTTTACATAAATTATTACATATTATTAATGTTTTATTTAAAGTATTATGCAAACAGCATTATAGCATGACTGAATCTCATGAGGGCTTTAGTGGATCAAATCTTTTGATTTTCTTGTGGTGTCATCACAAAACCATATTGTACAAAACACTACAGAGAAAGCAACATTGTCTTCTTATGCAATAATCCAATGTATTTTACATAAGATGGACTGAATAAAGTTTACAGTCTGTCTTGTCTTTTTTATTACAATACAGACCCTGCCTACTGCAAATGTTTTGATCAGGAAGGAAGAGATTGGGATTTAGAAATGTAATATTCAGTTATGTTTGTCAAAATATCAGGCCCAAAAAACATAGAAACAGGTCCGTTTTCGTGTTTACTTAATGATGTATTTTCACACTAAACATTTTCTTAAAACCACTTATACTCAACCATAATTAAATTAAAAAACATACAGTATAGACATACCCAAACCCTAGGCCACATCCTGGCACATTGGAAGTAATGCACACTGGAAGTAATGCTTTATTTTTTCATATTTAATATTAAAAAAATAAAAATCCCAGTACTGACTTATGCCAATAATAATTACATTGATTGTACTTGCTTTTGAGTTGCAATGAGTTGTGAGCTTCATCTAGTTTCCGAGCCATTCATAAAAAATACAGACTTGTTCTAGACCACTGGAAATCTATGAAAGATGCTTATGGAAGTTATGGAAGAACCCCAGGCTAACACAAACCGCGTTACAACAGCTACAGGCTTGTCTTGCCCCAATTATGACCCATAGTTTAAGTCAATTCTCAGCCACACCTTTACATTTCTGTTCTTGTCCATTTTCTCTCTTTACTGGTCATTGCTAGCATCAACTCTTCTTGTCACTCTTGGAAAGAATGGACTAACGAGGCAGGAAAGAAGGTCTGATTGGCCAACAAAGGCACCTTGCAAGCCTTACCCCAGTAGTAGGACATTGGCCAGGACAACAGCCCTGTGACTGTAGACAGCACTGTATGCAAGAAAGCTCTCAAACATGGCACAGTTGAAGTATGTAAGAGACAGAAATGGCTGCATTATTTTATTTCAGCCAAATTCGGCCACACCAGTTATGGAAGCAAGGGTTGTACTTATTTTTCGGCAATATGAATCATTTCTGTTTTTGGACATTGGATGAATAAATTATTTGAAGGTATAATCTTTCATTGTCATTCGTTGAATTGTTTTATTTTTGTCTGTCAATCAAATTGAACATCACATATCGAGACGTCAAAATATGAAGGGAATGTATTTTTTCACATGACATGTGCATGTCTTCTTGACAAGCATGTTTAAGTCACCCAATCCTATGATGACCCCAACATTTTTGAATTAAAGGAAGGTATAACCATTCCCGAATGCCGTGATATGTACTAATGGTGGTGGACCAGCCGTGGCGTGTGTGTGTGTGATAGCAGTGCTAGTCCTTACCTCGTGAGACAGGTAGAAGGCAGCGATCCCCAGGGGCCAGAAGCAGCACAGCATGGAGAACACGCTCAGGCCCAAGTGGTCCCTCGGTGGCATCATGAGGAAGTTGTCTTCACTCTCAGAGTCGCTCGTGTATTCGCTCTGTGAAGGCCCAGTTATTACTTTAGATTTGGTCATTATTGTTATTCGTTAACCAATTTTTAGATAAGTTGTTACGGTTAACAGTCTTTAGTGCAAAGGGATTAGAACCAGCGACCGTTTGGCTGACTGGCCTGACGCTCCTGACCCCGAGGTAACCCTGCTGTCCCCGAGGTAACCCTGCTGTCCCCGAGGTAACCCTGCTGTCCCCGAGGTAACCCTGCTGTCCCAGAGGTAACCCTCCGGTCCCCGAGGTAACCCTGCTGTCCCCGAGGTAACCCTGCTGTCCCCGAGGTAACCCTGAGGTCCCCGAGGTAACCCTCCTGTCCCCGAGGTAACCCTGCTGTCCCCGAGGTAACCCTGCTGTCCCCGAGGTAACCCTGCTGTCCCCGAGGTAACCCTGAGGTCCCCGAGGTAACCCTGAGGTCCCCGGATGCGGGTTTAGGAAGGACAAAGGTTTGGAGAAGATTCCTCTAGGGCAGCATATGTCCTTGCGGATGTTTAGTTGAAATCAATTCCTATCCTTTTAGACTACAGATGATGTCATGTTTTCCATTGGCATTGTAAAGGCCCCCACAGCTTGCACAGGGTCCCTCTAGTTGATTGGTAATAGAAGGCGCCTGTACATATGTTCACCTACAGGGGCCAAACCAGCCATGCCAGCTGGACAATGGCAGTAACAAACAATCATTAAAACCCACCACAGATCCTTTTCTCTGTCTCTCTCTCCCTCTAATATTGTGCATTGTGAGGACATTCGTGTTCTGAAGGCAGGATTAGCAGGACTACACTCTAGCTAATTAACTTCAGATGGAATCTGAGCAGGACCCAAAAACGGGTAATTCACTAATCTAATTCCACACACGGTGCCTGAATCCAACAATAATAAGGACACAGGTTCTGAAATGTGGCTGCATAATAGAATAGACAAGTGCTCCATGAACTGGATTCTGAGAAAGACTTCAAGATTCGATCATGTCAGAAAGCACAGTACTTTTTATATATAATGATATATCTTAGTATACCTTTTTTTAACACTTACAGTAATGTTATCATATCTTCACCAGAAAGCAAATACTAGCAAAAGCTTACCTAAGTAAACATTTTGAACTTTTTAGTACAATAAACAAATTATTATTTAACACCCAATTCCCCTGTGTGGAAATGAATTGACTCCCTACACTTAATAACTGGTTGGGCCTTCAGCTGTAATGACAAGAGCAAAATGCTTCCTGTAGTTCTTGATTGGTTTCTGTAGAACAATTTTGTCCAACTCTTTCATACAAAAGTGCTTTAATTCAGTGACGCTTTATGGTTTATGTGGGATTTATTTGTAGTAAATGTTTTGCTGCACTAGCCATTCTGTTTATTATTGCTCAACCAGGTAGTCTAGATTTAAATAAATTAGCGCTGGATGGATACAACTTCTGGCCTTTAACCTTGATTGAGTTCACAGGCTCAAGGGTGCTAAGAAACAACCATATTGTATTACTATATAATATATTAAAATAATAATATTCACTTGCAAAAAGAATGTAAATCTATCAGATAAATACTTTTTTACAGCATTGCAATTGTTCATTAGTAAATACATGTTTACTACTGTTTCTTCACAAATACTGTAAGAGGGTCCATTGTGAAGGTCAGTCCAATAATGATAAACAACTGTATGATATGGTAGTCAACAGCATTAATTATTATGTACACCACACATACTGTAATACATCCTTACATTATAATTACTTCTGTAGTGCAGCAAAGAAGATTTTCTATTGCTTCCTCTACAGCATTAAAACACACAGTCATTAAAAATGAATAACCCAAATAAACATTGCCTACCAGGTTCAGTTATGGCCACCAAAAACTAAGGCAACATCACAAATGATCGTTTTAATATTGTCAATGCATTTTCTTTGCACAAATTCAGTTTCTTGGAAAGTTAGGCACAGGTATAATATAGCATTTCCAGACAGCCACACAGCCTATACAAATCAATTCTCCTGACCGGGCTGTCCTACAGCCTCCTCACTGGGAAACATGCCTGGGCTGTGCTGAAACAGAACAGGTGGTGGAAACAGCCGGAATCAGCAGGCATCCAGTGGTCCAAACTGCCCTTCACTTTTCCTCCCAATTCTCCTCTAACCATACTCTCTTCATATGCTCTTCTCATTTGCCTCTCACAATATCATCTCCATTCCCTCCTACCCTGTTTCTCCTACCTTCCAGCCTCTACAGAGCCTCTGTTATGCCGAGGTAGTTATGCCGAGGTCTTACTGTATATAGTAGTAGCCTTAGTGAACAGCTTAAAGGATAAAATACATTGATTTCAGAAAAAAAGAAATGTATCTAATTGTATTTGGGTCTGAATGCAATAATACAATCATACTGTATATGCAAGTATCTAACTTTAGAAAGTTTATATTGTGATGTGTTATCACTTACAGAACCAGTAAAAAGTTTGGACCTACTATTCAATCATACTTCTTTATTTTTTACTATTTTCCACATTAAAAAATGAAGACGTCAAAACTAAGGAAATAACATTTGGAATCATGTCGTATCCAAAATCTATTTCATATTGTAGGCTCTTCAAAGTTGCAATCATTTGCCTTATTGACAGCTTTGACAGTTATGTGTATTCTCTCCACTAGCTTCATGAGATAGGTCATACCTATCGCAGCATTCTGCAGCAAAAAGCCATCCAATCTGGGTCGTATTTAGAGGGAGCATGTTTTTTTCAACTAGTCAATGACCCAAAACACACCTGCAGGCTGTGTAAGATCTATTTCACCAAGAAGGAGGGTGATTCATTGCTGCATCAGATGACCTGAACACCACGATCATGAAACTTTAACCTAGTGAAGATTTGTTACAATTTGGGATGAGTGTAAAGGAAAAGCAGTCAAAATGTGCTCAGCATATGTGGGAAACGTTTTCCAGGTGAAGCTGGTTAATAAAGTGCCAAATGTTTACAAGGCTGTCATCAATGCAAAGGGGGGCAAAGCATCTAAGATTTTTTTGGTTTCTACAGTGCATCCGGAAAATAATAAATAGGCTTCACTTTTAAAAAAAAAAATCATGTTACAGCTATATTACAAAATGTATCAAATTCATTTATTCCTCAAACTTCAACACACAATACCCCATAATGATAACATGAAAATGTTTTTTTGCAAATCTATTAAAACAAAAAAATACATGTATGTAAGAATTCACAGCCTTTTGCCATGACACTCAAAATTTTGCTCGGGTGCATCCTGTTTCCATTGATCATCATTGAGATGTTTCTACAATTTGATTGGAGTCTACACACCTGTCTATATAAGGTCCCACAGTTGACAGTGCATGTCAGAGCACAAACCAAGCCATGTCCAAGGAATTGTCTGACCTCGGAGACAGGATTGTATCGAGGCACAGATCTGGGGAAGGGTACAGAAACATTTCTGTAGCATTGAAGGTCCCAATGAGCATAGTGGCCTCCATCATCTATAAATGGAAGAAGTTTGGAACCTCCAGGACTCTTTCTTGAGTTGGCCACCTGGCCAAACTGGGTGATCGTTAGAGAAGGCCCTTAGACAGGGAGGTGACCAAGAACCAAGAAAAGGTTCTCCTCTCTGTGAAGAGAGGAGAACCTTTAGAACGGACAACCATCTCTGTAGCACTCCATCAATCAGGCCTGTATTGTGAGTGGCCAGTAAAAGCCACTCCTCAGTAAAAGGCACATGATAGCCCGCCTGAAGGGCCATGAGAAACAAAAGTCTCTGGTCTGATGAAACAAAGAAGAAACTCCTTGGCCTGAATGCCAAGCGTCATGTCTGGAAGAAAACAGGCACGGCTCATCACCTGGCCAATACCATCCCTACTGTGAAGCATGGTGGTTGCACTGTCATGCTGTTGGGATGTTTATCAGCTGCAGCAACTGGGAGACTAGTCAGATTCGAGAGAAAGATGAATGCAGCAATGTAACGGAGACATCCTTGATGGAAACCTGACCCAGAACGCTATGGAACTCAGACTGGGTTCATCTTCCAACAGGACAAATACCATAAGCGCACAGCCAAGATAACAAAGGAGTGGCTTCGGGACAACTCTGTGAATGTCCTTCAGTGGCCCAGCCAGAGCCCAGACTTGAACTTGATTAAACATCTCTGGAGAGATCTAAAAAATATGGCTATGCACCAACTCTCCCCATCCAACCTGATGGAGCTTGAGAGGTCCTGGGAGAAACTGCCCAGAAATAGGTGTGCCAAGCATGTAGCATCATACTCAAAAAGACTTGATGCTGAGAATTGTTGCCAAAGGTGCTTCAACAAAGTATTGAGCAAAGGCTGTGAATTCTTATGTGTTGAGTATATTTTTGTTCTTAATTTTTGCAAATCTATAAAACATATTAAACAAACTTTTTTCACTGTTGTACTTTCCATTTCATAATGTGTCAAATGTTTTCAATGGGTGACAGGTCTGGAGTGCAGGCAGGCCAATTCAGCACCTAGACTCTTTTACTACGGAGCCATTCTCTTGTAATACTTGCAGAAGGTGGTTTGGCATTGTCTTGTTGAAATAAGCAAGGCCTTCTTTAAGAAAGACGTAGTCTGGATGACATCAAATGTTGCTCTAAAACCTGTAAATATTGTTCAGCATTAATGGTTCCTTCAACCACGCACTGTGCACTAATGCACCCCCATACTATCACAGATGCAGACTTTTGAACTGTGCGCTGATAACAAGGATTCTGGATCTTGTATATATATGTTATTTTCTTTGCCTGGTAGAGTTTAAACTTGCATTAGTGGATGCATATTCACGTGTTCACAGACAATGGACTTATGAAGCCCATTCAGTCATTTCCAGTACAGAATTATGACTGTTTTTAACGCATTGCAGCCTGAGGCCCCCGAAGTTTACAGCCATCAAATATTGGTTCTCGGCCTTGTCCCTTGCATACAGAGATATATTCAGATTCTCTGAATCTTTTAATTATATTATGTACCGTAGATCATTGCATAATTTTTTATTTACATTTTATACAGCGTCACAACTTTTTTTGAAATGGGGTTGTAGAAAATAGTAGAAATATAGAAATACCCTTGAATGAGTATTTTTGTCCAAACTTTTGACTGGTACTGTAGGTCAACAACTCTTTAAATCAGACATTTCCACTCCACTATTTTTTTTGTAGCCCTGAACAATATCTGTATACCTGATCAGCTGACAGGTATGAAAGAATACCTGATTCATTGATCAAGGCCTTGATGACAATCTGACCGATCTTATCAGGTTAGATTAAATACACAGGGGTTTTCTGAGGAGAGGGTATAGGACCACTGTGTTATGATATAATCAAGTTCAGCCTTACCTCCAGCTCCTGAAACTCATCATCGTCGTCAATGTCGTAGGAAAGGGTCTGGATCTTTGCATCCTCCACAGACAGGTCCAGGAACTTGCCGTCGGCATACATCAGTGCATCCTTAGAAGCGGCTGAAGAGCCGGGCGCTAAGTCCTCTATGAAAGTGGTCTCACAGCAGTCCCCAACCCCTCCATCCCCCCAGGCCCGCAGCATGTTCTCAGAGTACAGGATGAGGTTGGGCCTGAAGCAGGGGTCCATGCCCTGGGGTAGAGTGCTGGGGTTTAGCAGCTGTGGGGGTGCCCTTCCGCTGCCCACGTCCCGCCCATTCGGCTCCTGTTCGGGCAATAGGTTTACTACCATGTGACCCTGGTACTGGGGGGCTGAGTACACCGACACAAGGCCTTCCTTACTTTCCACCATCAGGCTGTGGGTGTTGATCAGGCCGTTGTGCTTGCAGGGGCCCAGCCCTGTGTCTCCTCCTGCCTTGGCTGGAGACATCGTCCTCTGGGTAGTGGGCTCAGCCTCCACAGGCTGGCTGGAGTCCAACCGGGCACCCTGTCCCAGTCCACCTTCCATCCTGGCTTACAGAGCTGGATTGTTGGATCAAATCCCTTCCTCTTCAGAGGCCTCCTTCATATGGTCCTTGGGTTTGGGAAGGCATGAGAAGGCAGGCTGCACGCTCCTGTGGGAGGTCAGATTATAATGGTTGACCATATCAAAACCTCTTTATATTCAATTTGCATTGTTTTTTCTCCATTGAAGCAGCATAAACTCAGATTTGTTCTGCTAGATGTTTTGTTTATTCAGGAAACAATTACACTTTTTCATTATTGTTAGACTTTCTGTCTACTTTTATATAATCTTGCTCTCAGTTGTAAATGTTTTTAATTGTGCCAATTGATTTTGGTAAATCCAGCTCAGGCATGTCTACGTTGGGAGGTTTATGAAAAAGTGAGGAAAAGTGTTTTGTCAATTATCTGCCACAATCTCTGCAAAGGTTTAATGGCACAGCTGCCAGTTACAAAACATCGAGCCTGCCAAGCCTTAATCCTGAGGGCTTCTGTGCCACCTAACTCCCAGCATTCATCACTTTGCATTTCATCTGCTGAGGTGTGTACCAACAACATGCATTTGGTGGGCAAACACACATATGCCCACAAATGCACACACACACACACAGACACAGAAGGATGGGCACAGGTACAAGCCGCACAGCACATTAACCTTACATTTCTTTCTGTCAGCTGTGAAAGCTTTTTGTTCTGAACCATGCAAATGCAACGTACCCTCGTAAACAGTAATGTTGCATCTCAGAGCCATTGATTCCACCCTTGCATTTTCTATCAGCATGCTCTACCTTGCCAAGGGCTGTAACAGAAAGACCTTTTTGCTAGGTTCAGCAGGATGCAGGATGACAAATGATCCTGTGCAGGGAAGAATTTAATACACATGACATTCGGAGTGGTATTACTGCCCAGTTCAAACCTAGCCAGCGTCAGTTAGCTTCACATTCCAGCTGAGGGTTCACCCATGATGTTGGATACAAATCAATAATGTTTATTATATTTTAGGTTTTACAGGTACCCCAAAGAGAAAGCAAAAAACAGAAATTGTTGGCATCAAGTCTCTCAAAAGAGAAAAACAGAAGCGGAGCCAGACTCTGAGGGTTTGAGAGCCAATTGTCTTTTGGTTGTTTCGGGTAAAGATTATAAAAGGACTTAACCTTTTTAATCCATCTGAATATTTGTATATGTTCAGCTGACCAGCGAAGTAATAAAAACTGTTTGTGTCCAGAGTCATTAGGCAAAATCACGATCAGCTGCATAGCCAAGCTGACTATTACAGGGAAACTTTAAAGTAACAGTTTAAAATAAACATTAACGCTGACCACAGGTACTGTTTTGTGCCTGGCTGTAGTAATAGCAAGCAAACAAAAATGTTCTCATACATTTTTCGTTTGCTTGGAGCGAGTAATGCAGCCATAATTAAGTTCAACGATTATCTTTCTTATATACCATACCAAAAAACAAGAATATTAACAGAAATAAGAATATGCATTTACCGACCCATATAGATAGGAATGCTGGCCACAAATTTGAATAGTTAATTCCCACCAGCAGGGTTTTCAATAAGCAAGGCTAATTACTAGTGCATCTTTAATATATCTGGTTTAATGGTGAGCGATTTATGTGATACTTGCTATCCCAACCTGAACTCAAAGTTTACAAAAGTTACCTTGCTTACTACTGCAACCTTTGTTTTAGTATACACTTCTGGTCAGCTGTTCATAGTATACCCTTCTCTGCAGCTGTTCATAATAGACCTTTCTGGTTAGCTGTTTGTAATATACCATTCTGGTCAGCTGTTCAGAGCATACCCTTCTGGTCAGCTGTTCGTAGTATCCCTGTTGGTCAGCTGTTGTAGTATCCCTGCAGGTCAGCTGTTCATAGTATACCCTTCTGGTCCGCTGTTCAGAGCATACCCTTCTGGTCAGCTGTTCGTAGTATCCCTGTTGGACAGCTGTTTGTAGTATCCCTACTGATCAGCTGTGCATAGTATACCCTTCTGGTCAGCTGTTTGTAGTATCCCTACTGGTCAGCTGTTCATAGTATACCCTTCTGGTCAGCTGTTTGTAGTATCCCTACTGGTCAGCTGTTCATAGTATACCCTTCTGGTCAGCTGTTTGTAGTATCCCTACTGGTCAGCTGTTCATAGTATACCCTTCTGGTCTGCTGTTTATCGTATCCCTACTGGTCAGCTGTTCATAATATACCCTTCTGGTCAGCTGTTCGTAGTATCCCTGCTGGTCAGCTGTTCATAGTATACCCTTCTGGTCAGCTGTTTATAGTATCCCTGCTGGTCAGCTGTTGAGTGCATTGCCACAGCCTGTGAGAGCAGATGCCTGTGCAACACACTGTGACCGATTAGATGCCTCCCTGAATATAAGAGGTATTTGTTTTTTGTCTTTTACAAAATAGTGTAACAAGCTGCTTTGTATTGTGCCCTCAGGGAAAGTAAACCAACAACTTGTATGCATGTTTTATCAAACGTGTTTCCTTTTATTAAATAGAAGAAAATAGGATGCCACAATTCTCTTTCCATACCCTTCAAATGTCAATGCTAAGGTCAAGGCTAACAGCTGTAGGCAGGGTAGTCATTCAACTGTTCATCATTTCAAAATCTGTATTTACATTAGCAAAATATTTAGCTGTCAACTTTTCACTCTATGGACATAATGGCAGTGCAATCTCTAAGCATATTCCATATTTGGCCATTGCAAGACCAAGCTTTCAAAGGCTTAACTCTTATCACTGAGCCTCAACAAGCATGTGAGTAAATAATTAGCCTTGCTTTCAATATGCACAATAATGGAACTGTCCTCTTCCTGAAAAGATGCTAGATGCGCTCCTTTAAAATTAACTATAGCTTCCTGTTGACAAGAACTACGTGAAGATAGAATGTAAAGTCAGAATTATTCTCCACTCACCCCTAAAATACCAGTAAAACAATGAAGACATTTTTGTCATCACAGTCCAATGACCTTTATTGCATTTTTGTTTGTGATTAGACTTCTCATAGGCTGTGTAACATGAATTTCTGTAGGTTTAATAAATTTACTTATGTCAGTTAGAAAATTGGCCTAGCAATTCCATGTTATTAGAATACTCTTTTTAACGGCCTAAGAAAATCCGGAAAACAATGTTTCAGAGACCTTTTTCCACCGACCAACCTTAAACTCAACAAAGCATAACAGAGACTCAGAACAAATAAGGACATTTACTTATTCTGAAAACATTACGTGAGTTGTATTTTGAATATTGTAATGTGAATTGTATCTTCCATGCTTGTCATACAAATATAAAATGCATTAGCTAGTCTCTGTTCAGTCTCTTGGTCTGAATATTGCAGCAGTTGTTATTAATATTGCCTCCAACTTCTCTTTCATAGCAAAATACCCTGAGACGTTTATGGTTAATTGGAGGCTATATAATTCAGAAAGCTTACAATATATTCTATATAGCACAACAAGTAATTAATCAGGTCAGTTAATGCCTGCGATTTAAAAAATTGGGGTAGGTGGGGGTTTCCTACTGGTTCCATCAAAACATGCTATCCTAGCTCAGTGCAGTGGGAAATGCAACCCTAAACGGATTGGCCAATTTCACCAGTCTCCGATTTCCTTGAATTTCCATGACATAAATTGAGCATACAACGCCTGTGTGCAGCCGTGGTTGTAGCTATAGGCGACATGGGCAGGCACAAGACGCCCGACCCAAAAAAGTAATGGTGCCATTTGCGTGATCGGTTTTCTTTCGCTGGTTTGCACATCACGTAAATGATGAATAATATGATGTCGCCATGTGGGACTGTGGGTCAATTAACCGTCTGAGTAGGCGACCTGATTCTAGTTTGTGAGCTAAGCAGATTACTGCCTCAAAAGGTTTTCCACTCAGAAGTATGAGAAGGTCTCCCTACTGGAAGGCTGAGGTAGGAGGAGCAATAGACTCTATCAAATAGCGCACCTCTAACTTTGTACAGTACTAAAGCAATTAGTGAAATACGCGTAAACAAACAAACCACACTTCATTTATAATACATTTATAAAATCGTTTGACAAACATTTTGTTTGTACAAAATTGTTATGAAAAACCTAAAAGCAGTCTGCACACCACCAAGGTGAATTGGTTTAGTCTTGACTCTTGGTTAAGAGAGCTGGGGGATGGGTAATGTATTGATACTCCAGTGCCAAATAAACACTAATTAAGCAGTAGTAAGCCATCAGATGCCCGGTTTCGGAAAAAAAGGAAAGAAGAAACGCGCAAACATAAAAGTATGTATGTAGTATGTCATCTCTTTACAAGTATAATATTATGCTTGCTGTGAAATAGGCTAGCATAACTTAAATATAAAATAAGTGCATAAATGGACAAATCGCACATTGGACAGTGTCATTAAAATGTATGTGCTAATAAGGCATGCCCCAAAAGTCTGTTCCGGCCTGTGTCAACCGCTGAGTATAACACTGATGTTTGTTAGCCTATGTTGCTTGCTACGCTATTAGACATAGGTTGACTACAATCAGTTTTCTGAACAACTATCTTACATATCTTTGGATATAATTTCACATAGTTTCATCATGATAATGTGTGTAGCCTGTAGCAAACGATTACAACATAACTAGCACATTGTTGATTTGGTTAACTTTCATTGAGGTGACATCTTTAGGGGTGTCTTGTGCCTAGAATTATCTAAGGTTGTTGTATGGGTCATTTAGTTCCTACATATACTACAGGTTGTGTCTATTCGTCTTGGTTACTTCTTTTTAATATGTATGCACCCCATTTGTATATATATTTGTATATTTATATGGGGGGGCGCTGAATCGGTGGTTCGCTATTGCTCGTGCGGTTATGAACATGTCCTGTTGAATTAATTACAATGTAGGCCAATCGAAGTAAAATTATTGAGAAATTGGGCTAAGACGTAGTCTTGGTCGTAATGAATTGGCGGCTCGTAGTCTCATCCCGGAGAACAGAGGAGCTGTCCATGGTGCTTTTCAAGGATATCTTGTTTGTTGAGCACGGGACGGTCCCCACTCCACAGACATTTACCACCGCTCCTAGATCGGCTAACGCAAGTGCAGAGTTGGCATGATAGATATAGCGTGGGTGTCTGATATTGTAACAAAACAACAATATTTTTAAACCATCTGTTATTGTATCATTCACAATCATACGAAAACATTGAAATAGCAATCATAGGCTTGCTTATGTTGACTGCAGCATTGTCAATTACATTAATACTATAATTTAATCTATACAACGTGATTGAAAATGTGTCCCTCTATTAGTATTGCATATCATTTTACAATATTATGCACCGATGTCATCTTGGTGCAATCATTCGTTGCTTAACCTACAAGTCGGTGATCAGAATGGCAAGGCATTCACAAACACTTACCTCCCAAGGTGAAAAGAGCGTTCTGCGACGAATATGCTCGATCTCGTGGGAAACATAAGTGGACCGAGGGTTTAACAATCCGCTAGTGCTCCTTTCCTTTGTCTGGGAATCCTTAACAGGGTATCCCATACAGATCTGGTCAGAACTCAGTCTCCGCCTTATCTGCCAGCAGGTGCTATGCTAAACTCACATCTGATTGCAGCCTCCACTTTTGTGAAGCGCCGACAGAAATAAATGTCAATCTGACTTTTCTTTCTTGTAACTGCAATGAGGGTGTTGCATTTTGACTTCTGCTGCTGGAATGCATACACCATAATCTACAGACCAATCTCCAACAAGAACATCTTGTGAAGCGAATTCAGATGCACAGGACTTGACTATGAGAAAGTGTCGATTACACCAGCCTTTCTGACCATACCTCAGATAGGCCAATCGTCTTACGCAGAAGGTACCAAGCAAATTAAATACTTTACCCCACATTCCTACAAATTGGGTTTTATTTGAACTAGTTTTAAGACTTGGTCGTGGTGAAATAGTGTTTTCGAACATGTGCTTGAAAAGGGGGTTCCATATCAATGGCTTACAATTTGCTAATATACCATGGTTTGGTAAACCATCTGGTAACCTATTATTAGTACAGCTGACAGATACAATCCTTTACTTCATTTAATATTGACACACAAATATTAACATTTAATGTTGTGAATATTTTAGATGGGGGCACGACGGGGCTGAGTTCTTTGCAGCTCGATGTTACTCAACTTTTCAACAAATCCAATGCTGCCCCCAGGTGTAAACCACACTTCAAACAAATAATAACGTTCGAAGTACTGCAGTAATCAGGCTTGCAATTTTTTTAAGGAGTCCTTGCTGTGAGAGGTTAGATCTGTAACAACCAGCGAAGGAGGATCATTTATATATTACCAACATTTTTGGTGAACAAAAATTTCAAATCATGAAGTGGATGATTTTGCATTTATTTAATTTAACTTCTAAGACAATTAATTTTTGCTTGGGACAGTTTCCATTTGTAGAGATAATTTTCAGAGTCCTACTTATTGTATGTTGCTCTTATTCAGAGTGAGCTGCAGTAGTAAGTGTATTGATTGTATTACCCACATCCCTGTGGGAAGTAAACCCTCAGCCCTGACATTGTGTCAAGTGTCAAGATGTAATAAATGGGGTATGGAAATCTAACGTGTAGGTACTGTAGACCACCGCGCACTGTTTATATCTAGGTGGAACTTCTAAGTTTTTGTCTAATCTAAAATGTGAAGTCCCACAAAGTTGAATACATAATAAAAATGGTGGAAGCAGCCCACTGCGATTTCCAAGCTAGAACGTTCTCTCCCAGTTAAGTCCTTTACCTGTCTTGCCACAGACTAGCGGGAATAAAAACGTTATTGTTGAAAAGCGATCACGCTTTGCTTGAAAGCCACACCCTAGCCCACACATCGAACGGTTCTTCAAGAAAATACCTCAGAAAGTATTTTCACGGAAACGTGTTGCTCAGTAACAACCGTCCCACCATTAGCAAACGTTGAAGCCAGCTGAACACACCCCTTGGATAGTCCTTCCCGTCACTACGCGCACCCCCTATCAAACGATAACGTTACCTTCAAACTATTTCCAGGCTGGGCAACGATACATTACAGCGGAGAAGAAAACTCCATCGAAATAGGGGTAAAGCAGTGAAGAAGGGGCAACCCTGTATCACTGGAGGTAGGAGAGGTATTTCTTGTTAGATTTTTGTTATTAGGCCGCACTGTATTTTTTGCTAACCGCAACTGGCTAGCGAAGGCAGGGGTTAGCTTGCTAGCTAAGGCAGGATTTGTGTCTTGTCAAAACGGGCCCTAACTGTCTCAGATGAGGCACGAGGCTGAGTGTAAAGTTGTTAGAGATTAGCAAATATATTGACAGTCACACGTGACCACGGTACATGACTAGGAGAATAGTATTTTAACGTGTGACCGATCAAGTTCTATATGATATCAGATGTTTTAAGTTCAAAGCTAGCTAGTTTGCTACAACTAGCCACACCACGTAAGACAGCGTTTATACCATGTATGCAATGCGCTAACGTTGGTTGCACAGAACTGCTGGATGCAAGCCAGCTAGATAGTTAAGTAACTAACTGTTACGCAAATGATTCAAACAATGTTTGTAACTAATGCTATGTAGCCATGTAGTTAAATAACAGTTAGCTAGCTAAATACTTTGCCACATAGTTATGTGTTGATAGGCGATATTCTTCTTAAACACGTGACATGCTGAGCTGGCTAGCTACAGTACAGTATCTTACTAAATTGTTAGCTGCTTTTTAGCGTGTCGTCACTATTTTTAATCTAGCGAAAATGAACGATTCTGTAAATATAGCTACACAGTCGCTAAGAAGCTATGGGTTTCCATTCACCAATGGCTAGTCATATATATCCTTCCAAACGAGGTTTAAATGTATCTCAAAAACCTAACCAAGCAAACTCTAGTATCTCATATTAATTTGCATAACGTTCAAAATTACTGGCCATACAGGTGTACAACTGAAAAGATACTACCAACAAGTTACCGCATCATCTGTATGTCCAAATAGTTATCATCACCCTCATAAGTTGATAGTCTGTCATTCTTTTTCGTACAGTGATCATGGTAGGCGAACGTAGGAATGGGAACCTGGTTGTCCAGCTGGGCCCCAAATTGCAGGCCTACCCAGAGGAGTTGATAAGGCAGCGACGGACTCATGATGCCCAGACAGAGTACCTGATCCGTTGGTGCCTGCTGGCCATAGATGACGCTAGTGGTTCTAGTGGCGGGAGCAACGAGGCCGGAGGAGGAGGGAGCAGTTCAGGAGTGGGGGGTTCCGGCGGCTCAACCTCGGGAGAGAGCAAGACAGAGAACATCCTGATGTGGATGTCAACGGAGGATGTGTACGCCAACTGCCCAACGCTGCTGGGCAAGCGCAAGGCCGACACCCAACGTCCCCTCCAAGAGGAGGAGGAGCGGCCCAGCGGAGAGTTCCCCGCCGATGTCACCTTCGACGAGGTGGAGCTCTCCGACATGAAGGACGATGTCAAGAGCCTCGTCAGGAGGGCCCGCAAGCAGATGACCAAAAAGATTGACTTTGCCATCTGTATCACACACACCATCCATGTGCTGAGTGCCTACGCTAGCATCGGCTCACTGGTTGGCGTCTTCAAGGAGGCCGGCGCCCTGGACCTACTCATGGAGCTGCTCTGCAACAAGGAGCGACAAACCCGCCGAAGTGCTGGGAAGCTGCTCCGGGCTCTGGCCTCACACGATGCAGGTATGGTTGGGTTACAAAGTAGAGCAGGGGGTGTCAGTTATGTTCCTCTCTGGGGCACATATGTTTTTCTGGGTTTTGTCCGGCAAGATTCCATGGAAGTTCCTCTTTCGCTCATTTCCTCAATTGGATGCCACAGGTGTCTTTACCCTCATTAATAATAATGCCTTGATGTCGCTCACAAACAATTCCACGTGGCAACTGTCCTAAAAATTGTAGTCCACTTCAAAATGTGGCATGCCGTTTAGTAGCATTTCTCTAACATCTGAGCTGTTCCTCTACATTCATACAGACAATGTTCTTTAACTTGCAAGTGCTTACTGACTTTAGTGATGTTCAAAGTTAGTCGGCTATGCAAAAAGACAGAGGAATAGAATAAACTAGCTTAGAGACTAGCACAAACTACTAACATGTATTAATTTGGCTCTGTTGACCAGCTGAGGTAGTTATAAGTGATCTTACAGACGACTAGGGTCAATATGGCTAGTCAAATAGCTACCTGGTGGAAATGTTTGCCATGACTGTCTACAAACGTAATCCATTTTGGCCTGACTCCTGGGTGTTTTTGGGAGATCAATAAAGATTCATTGCTATAGGCTCTATGCCAGATGTAACTATATCTGTAAGATGGATGCCAATTGAATATGCTGCATGATGGGCAAAAGCAATAGCTATATGTAGATGGGTCCCTGTTTTGATCCCTGAAGTTGAAACGAGGAAGAAATGCTTTGTGTTTACCGAAATAGCATTTCATGTTAATGATAACACTTTGGTGGTAATTACTGTACAAATCAAAGTACTAAATGAACAGGTCAAGAGGATTGCTAAATTAAGTTTACCTCCCCTTTAAAGATCTTTGACCTGAATTGACTGTGCAGGAAAAGCAGGCTTACTGCTATTCTTGTCAAGCATTCTGCACGGTTGCTACACTATTTTTACCAATAGTAAGATGTCTTTGTGAGTAAGGCAAAAAATATATTGTTTAGGTTGGCAACTTAAATGGAATCCTCAGATTCTCGTTTACTCAAACTGAGCAGCTTTGTGTAATGACCAGAGATAGGTAGACATGTAAACTAACATCTTTATATTGATTGTTGTAGTTAACCATTAGCAAGAGTTAATAGTGTTTTCTTGCATGTATAGCCCACTTCAAGTCCGCTCAGTAGGATTGAGGTCTAGGGTTGACTAGGCTATACTCTTGTTATTTTTTTAGTTTGTCTGTTGTAGCTTTGCTTGTTTGTTTGGATAATTTCTCCGGTTGCAACATCCATGCTTGGTTTAGCTTCAGCTTTTTGACAGATGGCCCCAAATTCTTTTCAAGAATGATTTGGTACAGTACAGTATCATAGCCAAAGATGTTATATATTCTATGTGACCTGATCTATCTTCCATAGAAAGTGTAAATGGAAACCTCGTTCAAGAGCGATATCAGCTCAGACAGATCATACTGAGGCCTAGCTCCAATGCTGCTAATGTTATAGCATCAAACTGCATTGCACTAATTCATTGCGATGCTGACTGATTTCACCTTTTGGCCTAATAAATGCTAGGAACTTGTACAGAAGAAAACAATTGTTATCTTGGGTTTGTACCCAACACGCCAATGTGTTATACACTATTGCTGAATTCTTAGACGGTTGATTTTAAAACTGTGTTAAAAGTGCAGGGCAGCTTGGTTTCGATTACACTGTTTGTGTTTGGTGCTTGATTGATGTATTATTGAGCTGGTAGTGCAGTGTTCATCCCAGACACCCATGCTTGTTATTACTACCAGACGAATGGTCCATTGATCTTTTGTAAGCCTCAATGTTGTGAGTATTGGTATTTCTGCACAGTTCATAGCCTTACATGGCAACAACATGGCAACATGATTTTAGCAGTTTTTGCTTCGCCTGCTGAATTTAGCGTATCACTTTCCATTGTCATTGGAAAAAAGTTATTTTTTGTGTGGCCATAATAAGAAGATGAGTGCTCATATAGTACACATTGCTATTAATTATAATATGTATCCATGGAGTTCTGTTTTTAATTGAGAAATGGTTCACCTTGAATGCATGGCTGAGTTAACGTTTACATCAAGTTGGTTACCAACAAACCAGTGTTGAATTTGTTTATAGTTTAGCAGCTCCAGATAGCTAACCTCAATGAACTTACAGATGAATGATCATATTAGTGCAGAATTGGTAACGGAAGCGTTGAGGCTATTAAAAGGATTACAATTTCCGTTAGCATTTACAGTATCAGTCAAATTTCCCTCAACCAGCTTCATGATACTCTAGAAAAGTATAAGCCTTAAAAACTAGATTACAATAACCCTATCGTTTTTGCAGATTTTATTTGCTTTATAACTCCTGCCTACAGTGGTTTTTAATAAAGGAGCTGTACAAGTATAAGAAACACACAGCCAAATAACAACTAAACATAAGTGAAGGTGTGACCGTCATGTGGGAGCAGCAGTTTTTCTAGTGTGTCTTTAATGAATGGTGAGACAGGAAGAGCCTACTCATCTCTCCCTATCCTGAGGCCACATCAGCCAGTTGATTGAACTGTTGGTGTTTAGGGTTTCCCAGCAACTATGTTGGATGTTTTCCCCAGCAAATATGTTTGAATTATTACTTTTTCTGTTTGTTTACTAAACTTTTTTTCCAGTCATTTCGGTAACACTATAGTGGTAATTGAATCATGTGGTTGATAGTGGAGCTTTTTCTTCTATTTAGCTGGAACTGGTTTGTGTCTGCCTTCTTCTGGTATAGAATGTTGTTCCGGTCTTGTATTGCCTTTCGGTTTCTGTACTTAAAATTTCCCTTCCTTGGTCCGTGAGGATCACAAACCTTGTTGACTCTTATTCTGTGGGACTGTCCTGTCAGGAAGCACTGAGTCAGTTGGACTCGTGCTTAGGGCAATTTTGCATTCCTGTGAGTGTCTGTCACTTTGGCTGGCTGCTGTTTGCTTTCTTAACTGAGCCGTGTTGAGGAAATACTTCGTGCACATGACTGCTGTTACCGTTGCTGTGTTTACAATCTTTTCTGAGAGCTGAATTGGATGTGATTGGAAAGGCAATTACAACTTTGCTGCACGTGTGAAAAAGAGTACACAATTTCCTTTTCCAATGGCTGAGCTGATGTCTGACGTAAAGCGCCAACCCAGAAGTTTGATGCCTGAAATCCTGTTTTTGTCCTTTGCCAGTGTCATTACACAATCGTGTTTTGGTTCGTACTCAACAGTCAATAACTTTACTAGATGCCTAAATGACCAACTTTATTATGTGCAAAACCGTTTTAGTTTATGGCATCATTGATCTGTCGGTAGAAATATGCAACAGCAAGAAACTTGCAAAGCAAAAATAATAGACCTATTTTCTCAAAGCAGCGACTCTCCCCAGAAAATTACAAACATAGCCAAAAATAAAAAAAATTAAAGAGTGTTCCATGCGCCACTTTCGGGCAGAAGAATGCAAATGGTCTGCCAGTATTTTCTGATAACATGCTGCATTGATCTTGCCGTACATTTTCACAAGATTCCATGTGCCTTTAGTGCTCACACCCCCCCACACATCAGTGAGCCACCACCATGCTGCCCCGTGGGGAGGGGATTCTGCCTTGCGGGTCTCCAAACATGGCGCTTGTGGTTGTGACCATAAAGCTCCATTTTGGTCTCGTCACTCCGAATGACAGTGTGCCAGAAGCTGTGAGGTGTGTCAAGGTGTTGTCGGCATATTGTAACCAGGCTTTTTTGTGGCATTGGCACTTGACCAACCTGGTTAACTTGACCAAGCAGCAAATGTTTGTTCAAGTATCGTCCTATTGTGCTCCTTGAAACAACCACGCCTTTTTCAAGAGCAGCCTGTATTTACAGGTTACCTGTGGGTTTTTCTTTGTATCCCAAAACATTATTATGGCAGTTGTGGCTGAAATCTTTCTTGGTCTACCTGACCATGGCTTGGTATCAAGAGATCCCCGAATGTTACACTTTTTCATAAATGATTGAACAGGACTGTTATTTTCAAGGCTTTGAATATCTTTTTATATCCTTTTCCATCTTTGTTACACAGGTCTTTTGACAGTTTTCTTTCTGCTCCCCAAGGCTCAGTATCTAGCCTGCTCAGTTCATCCTGAAGAGGGCTAACAAACTCAGTGACACACAGACGCTCATTAAAATTTAAAAAGCCGGAGATGTGGGAAATTAACTTTAAAATTGACATTTTAACCTGTGTGTGTCACCTTGTTTGTCTGTATTAAGGCCAAACATTCAAGGGTCTGTAAACTTTTGATCAGGGGCATTTGGGTGATTTCTGTTATCATTATGATTTATAAAGCAGCCAAACAACTATGTGATAATACATTGCTTCATATGATCACTGTCCTTGACTAAAATCGTTTTCTTTTTATATATGATTAGTCATATTTTCAACATCAATGCCAAAATGTCATTATTTATGCTAGGGTATGCAAAATCATGCATCTGCACCTAAGTACTATAACTATGCGTTTTTTACATTATGTAGTAGAAGTGCACACGGAGTACAACTGGATTGTATCAGGTAGCTCTGGTTTTTCTGGAACACTGGATTTCTGTTGTCTAGAAAAACCCACCAGTCCAAGAGTAGTTGGGTGTGTCGGCTGGCTCTCCTCACATTGGTCAATTACCTTGGCGTTGATGATGTCTCCCCGCAGGGAGTCGTGCCTACGTGCTACTGTCCCTCAGCCAGCAGGATGGTATCGAGCAGCACATGGACTTCGACAATCGC
The DNA here is from genome assembly GCA_016801125.1 of Novumbra hubbsi. NCBI lineage: Eukaryota > Metazoa > Chordata > Actinopteri > Esociformes > Umbridae > Novumbra > Novumbra hubbsi. The sequence continues at coordinate 3,584 of JACXGK010006940.1, read as the reverse complement.
TTCACCCTCCTGGAGCTGTTTGCCGAGACCACGTCCTCTGAGGAACATGGCATCTCATTCGAAGGGATCCACCTCCCTCAGGTACCCACCAAATCACATCCCACGTCTCTACAGCGTCTGACAATTTAGTCTTTCAGCAGACGTTCTCCGTCTGCGTGTGACCCTGCACTAAACCACTGTACCCCAGGGGTGTAACAGGAGGGTTTGCCCGTGTGCCCCCAGATCCCAGGGAAGCTGCTGTTTTCCCTGGTGAAGCGCTACCTATGTGTCATGTCCCTGATGGACAAGCTGAACACTGCGGGGGTGGAGTCGAGCTCGGAGCGACAGGACTCCTCAGGCTCCTCTGCCTCCTCAGGGGCGGGCCACCAGGTGGAGAACCTGCGGGTCCAGCGAGAATTCGAGTTCACCATGGCCATGGCCAACCTCATCTCAGAGCTGGTGCGGGTCATGGGCTGGGACCGCAATCGGCCGCCTCCGCCGCAGCTCTGTGACCCGGCCCAGGGCAGCACCAGCGGGGAGGACCAGGAGGAGGAGCCCCCACGCCGCACGCTGCGCTCCATCTTCCAGCCCCGCTTTACTTCCTCCACGTCCCCCGTTGCCTCGGCTTCCACCGCGATTGCGGTGGCGGCAGCACCACCCAAAAAGAAGGCCAGCAACGGCTTCATGACGCGCACAGACTTCGCCACCCGCTCGGCTTACGTGGAGTACGTGCAGGACAACCTGAAGAACGGCATGCTGGTCCGTATGCTGGAAGACTACGAAGAGGTCAACGCCGGCGATGAGGGGGACTTCCGGTACAGTAACGACGGCTCACCGCCGGTGCAGGTAAGAGACCACCATTATCATCTCCAGACGGGGTTTAGCCAGTGCACAGCAGGCTCCTGTGGGCCTGAGTTAGTCTAAACGCTGTATCAGAGCAATGTCATAGGCTTATTGATTATGGCTTATTGGTCGGCTTGGGTTGTTGGGTAAAGGTATACTGGAACTCGCTGTCCCGGACCTACTGGGTCCACTGGCACATGGTGGAAATTCTGGGTACCGGTACCAGTGGTCAGGGGGAGAAAGACACACAGGAGAAGGCTTCCTCCCTGAATGAGACCATCAAGCTCACAGCTGGTAAGTCAGGCTCACCAGCGTCTCTCTCATGTCATTGATTCTGAAGCTGAGCCTTAATGCGGAAGAGGGTTCTTTACTTTCAGCATATAGACCGGATTAAGTTGAAATGGAGACACTTGTCTAATGATCGTGTTCTTTTCCCCACGTCGTAGTGAGTCAGACGTTCTTCTCCAAGCCTCCTGGCGGGCTGTACTCGTTGCCTTACCTGGCTGAAAGGCTGCAAGCCGACGGCGCCACCCTGAGCCGCGCCGAGTGGTGGGAAGTGCTCTTCTTCATCAAGAAACTGGAACCAAAGCAACAGCAGGAGGTCAACAACATTCTCCGCCAGAGCCTCGACGAACAGGCAAGTGTCCGTCACACCCACGTTCCCATCTGGCGTCCATTTCTTTGCTGTCAGCTTCTCCCACTTCATGCCCTTTTTATTCCTCCAACCTCTCCGCCCTGCCAGATGTCAGATGTAGACGAGGCCACCCTCATCCAGCTGTCGGTGCCCGGGGAGGTGGCCCGGAAGCTGCTTCACTATTTGAAGCAGACCCTGCAGAACTCCTGTCTGTGGGACCTGCTCTGCTCCCATGTCTTCTCTAAACACTACCTGCGGCGAGGCGGGGGAGGCCTGGAGGATGACGAGCTCCTGCCAGTCGGCTCCCTGGCATCCGGTGGCCTAAAAGGGGGACAGAACACCTCTTTGTCCGGTGCCACCTCGTCGTCCTCCTTTGCCATGGGCTCATTGTCCAAAAAACCCAAGAAGGAGAGTCCTATGGACTTGGGGTCCGACAGCGAGTCCGAACTGCCCATGGAAGATGAGTCAAACTACCCGGATGACCTGGAGGAAAAGATGAAAGGTGTGGCAGTGTGTTTAAACTATGTTTGTTTTCAGTTCAACAAACTGCCTCTAGCTGTAGCCAAAAGATTCATCCGGAGTTAGACTGGTTTAACCTGATTAGGCTAAACTAGTCTTGCAAACTTGGGTTTTGAGACTAACCAAAATTATTTAGGAATAGCAAACGGCTCCTGATATCCCAAATATGCTAATTTACATTGAAGGATCTTATAATGTCATCAGAGCATTTGAAGTGTTCATGTGATCAATATGATCATAGATCACTGTTACTGGTTGAGAAGCCTTATGGAAGTGAGTATGTAAGTGCGTGCTATAATGCTCCAGTAACGTCTACCAGACGGCTCTAGTGTGAACAGACAATAGCCTCGGTGGTTGACGTTTTTTTATGATGTTCCATGCTTTCCTAAGACAGCGTGTCGGGTAGATGTCTTGTACGGATGTCTCACTTGGATGGCCTTGGATTAGCAGCGGAGCAGCTGCAGTACCAACCAGTAATGCAGCCTGAGAGGAAGTTCTTAGTGGTGTAGCTGTAGAAGTTGGTGAGAGCTTCTGCAGACATGCCGAACTTCTTGATTTGCCTCCGGAAGTTTAGGTGTTTTTGGCCTTTTTTTACTGCCCAGTCTGATGACCAGGTGAGGTCATCTTTGATGAATATACACCAAGGAACTTAGTCAGAGACTTTCTCTACTTCAGTTCCTTGGCTGTGTTTGGGGGTGCGGTCCTCCCCCTGCCGCTTCCTACAGTCCACGTTCATCTCCTTATCTTGCAGACGATGACAGAGGTTATTGTAGTATGATTCTACTGTATCGTACTGTACACGCCATGAATCCCCACAGCCTTTTTCTTACCGGCTTTGTCCTGTTGTCTCCCCACCAGTGTTCAACAACCCCAAGGTGCAGGGCAAAAAGACGGCCCTGGAGAAACTGGGGGAGGTGGTTGACCTCATGAAGAAGAGTGCCACAGATCCAGGACACCAGCTGGCGGGGATCAAATTCATCCTCAAGGTCCTGAATGACGAGGGACCTCAAGGTCTCACCCTCAGGGCCGAGATCGTCCAGACAATACGGTGAGGCGGCAGCCTTCACACCCATGTGGTCAACTTTTCGCCTTTTTTGTTTGTTTTTGCTTTGAAATTTGCCTCTCTCGTCCCCCATATTCCAGGGACAAAGTTGTGAAGCTTTTGGTCGAAATGCTAAGTGGGCAGCCGAAGGAGAATATTGTCAACGTTCTACGCCTCACCCGTGCCCTCATGGTTAAGTACGAGTGGAGGGTCACCTTTGCTACGGAGGGGGGCGTCAAAGCTATACTGTCCTGCATGCAGGAGTACCCCACGGTACCACAGGTTCAGCAGATGGCCTTGGCGGTGAGTTTCCAGTCACTTCTCAGCGGTCTACAGAATAATGGGCATACATGTTGTCGCTAGGAGCAGTGTCCACTAAACTGGACACACCGACGTGTCCACTAAACTGGACACACCGACGTGTCCACTAAACTGGACACACCGACGTGTCCACTAAACTGGACACACCGACGTGTCCACTAAACTGGACACACCGACGTGTCCACTAAACTGGACACACCGACGTGTCCACTAAACTGGACACACCGACGTGTCCACTAAACTGGA
>JACXGK010006939.1:9697-27066 GCA_016801125.1 Novumbra hubbsi | reverse complement strand
TCGCCAGTTAGTACATCTATTGTTCAGTCGAAGCTGAAGAAAAATGGGACGTGGTGTGAAGGGCAGACGCTCAGATATAGGGGCAGGTGTGCCCCGATAGGCTGAGCTAGTACATTTTGTTTTCAAGCTGGCCGCTATGCGGCATGGGTAAACCGCTAGAGCTACGCCTCTAGGGGGCGGAGCTCCACGACATATAACACTTCACACAACAGGTGACAGAAGGAACGGGAGCAGCCAGGAAGCAATTAGCTTCTTTTTTTTAGCTTCAATTAGACCTCTGCATTTGTACGTTCATATATGATAAAGAATAATATTTGCATACATTAACTTACACCTTAAAATCGACACTGCGACATCATCCAATTCTTCCATGATGTTGGTTGACTTGGTTAGCTAATTAGCTCATAAGTTTGCCTCGCTGTCTCTGTTCGGCTGCAACGATACACAATAAACACATTTAAACGTCGATAACATTTAAAGGGTGTGCGATGTGAACTACAAAGAATGAGCACTGGATACAGCTTTAATTTAACTTACTTGCAATGAAACACGTCAATCCAAGTTCAAATCCAAGTCGGTCCGTTAGTTTACGCCCACACTCTCATTTGCAGCAGCTAGCTGGCGGGTGTAACCATAGTAACTAGTTTTTACGGCAGTATTGCTCTACCGACCTGTGATCTGTTAACCGTTAAACCTCAAAGGACATTATGCATGTCATTTCATGAAGGTGTTGCCCCATATGAAATCAAATGTGTTTTAAAGCATCTTGTGCTTCCAGGGCATATGGACTTAGACGCATTCAACAGTGCAATTATTTGTTTCCCTTATTCTCCTGTGGATGCAAGGGATAAGCCTTGCCGCATATCTGTCAATACACCGTCATCAAATGACAATAAATGTAAACAGTCAGCTGGGCAGATGCTGGTTTTGTTAAAGATCCTGTCATTTCTCGTTGACAAAATTGGAGAAAACAATTACACACAAATGCTACTTAAGTTGTTAGAGATAGTCACAATGATGTTTTCACCTATTATTGCTCTCTCAACTCTTTCAAGGCTGAAACTTTTAATAGAGCAACATTTAAAACCTTTCAAACAACTGTTTTCAGATGCAAATATTATACCTAAACAGCATTACTTGCTGCATCTTCCTTCTCAGATTAAGGCACTACAGTGAGGCATATGTGTATGCGCTTTGAGTCAAAGCATTGCTTTTTTAAGCGTTGGGCTTTGAAAAGTAGTTTTAAAAAAATCTGTAAGTCTCTTGTGAAGCACAACCAACTTTATGAATGTAGTCAGAATGTGCATGAGAAACATCCAATTTGTTCAAGTGAAGTTGACATGGGCCCAGCCTCTGAGGTGAAAAATGTTCATTATGTAGAAGGAAAGATTAGAGACTTCTTAGGAATAGAGCACGTTGAACATATAGTTTCAGTACAGTGGATTATGCAACATGGAAATAAGCATACATGTTGAATCTTTGGTTATTTCTAATGTCATCAATGATACTCCAGAGTTTGCACTTGTGAAAAACATTTGAATTTTAAATGTGTCAATGTATTGTTTTGAATGCCAACCTCTCTCTACAGTTGGGTGGAATGATAATTATTTAGCTTATGAGGTAGAAGTTCCCGACCTAGCTCAAGCCAATATTTTCATTGATGCTGAAAAGCTTGTTGATTATACACCATAATACTATGTAAACTTCAAGAATAGCGAGTACATTCCACTGAAGTATGATCTCACATACATCATCAAAGATCATTATTGAGTCTGTATTGAGTGTGGGTATTTGGGAGCAAACATTTTTTTTAAGCACTGACAAACCCTGTATGACAGCATTTATTTTTACTTACTTTTACTTAATTTTTTCACATCACATGGACATGGTTTGATGAAAATGTAAGAAAAATAGCCACACTGTACTGTGCATTGTGAGTTGTTGTGAGTTGAGCATGACCTGCCGTTTTCAATAAAGCAGATTTGTTGTCTCAATTCAATTTAATTTCTTGAAACAAGACGATTCATCTTTTACAAATAACACAGCAGCTAAAAAACCTTATGGCATGTCAAAAAAGCTAGTTTAATCACAAATATGACTCAAAACAAGATGTTTTCAAGACAGTTTCACTTAACAAGATATTCAAGATGCACTGTCTAAAAACAAGCTCTTTTATCTCACTTAAATCTTGCTCTTTAAGTGATTTTGTCTTATATTAAGTGTGATTAGATATTTTGACTAGAAATTAGAAAAATATACTTGGCAAGATTTTGAGTTTTTGCAGTGCTCACCTAACCAGGGGTCTCCACCCCCATATTGATCCTCCCCACCATTTTTTACCTTTCCCTATGTGACTTCACTTCTTTCTCCACATTTTCACCCTCCCATCTGTTCAGCCCCTGGCTTCCATCCTATGTTCTCCGTCTCCATTTCTTACTCCTGTCTGCTTTTTTATTACCACTTCCATAACGCATGCTATTCGCTGTTCCCACGGTTTGGATTCCACTATATCCGCCATTTTTACACAATTCCCCGCACAGTTACCACAGCCTACAATTCCCACAATGCAACACACAGTTTATACGTTCTACTTAATATTTCGGACGTCGCCGCCGCCCAGGCCTTTAACCAACCACTCGTTTGAAATATCTTAAAATTTCAGGCCTCGCACCTCTATGTGGAATTTAGGAGATTCTCAATTCTCCTGGCTCTTCCAACCAAGCGATCTTCACGGAAAAACGCTGTTTTCCAAATGAAGTCCACAAATCTGTCAATTTATGGTAGGATACGCTACTTCTAGAATTTTCCACTTTGGAGTTACCCTAACTCTCCAGGCCTCTACACCTAACCGTTCATTTATATTCGACAATATAACTTTGGAAAAGTCACTTCCGGGCAGTTCAGGAATTAAGTTCCCAGGACTTAATACCTGCTAATTCGGACTTTAACTGTTCGAGGTTAATCCTCTGGCCTCAAACCTGCTAGTTCGCACAGCGACGCCGCACTGCGCAGGTCTCAAATTTGGAGACTTAAATTTACACTCTTCGTACTTTTCACAAACGATTTTCAAAATTTTACAATAGCAAATACGCAGATTCGTTTTAAAAAAAAAACAGGCACTGCTTACCAGTTGCCATGGCAACTTAAACCTTGAACCATTTGGTCACCTTTTCCGAGGGAGATGAGAATGGTGTTGTTGTGTCCAGCGCCAGGAAGTCTACAGGACCCCTCTGGCTTGTCTCCCCTCCTCTCCTTATCAGTCCCATGTGTGGTGGTCAGCTAGAAGTTAATTCATAGGTTTCTAGATACACAGTGTCCTTTGTCTTATCCTCCTAACTTCCTGACCCCCCTCCCTCTTATGGAATGTCCCAAGTAACCTATTAACCCTCAAGCCTACTTTTTTGGGAGTCTACTCCCCAAAGACATTATTTCAGTCCAACACCTAATATCTTTAATAACGAATTCCACAAAATGCAGACTCTGTGGCAATTTTTAAGTGTCTACTAAAGACTCATCTTTTCAGCATGTTTTTTGACTAGTGTAGCCTGGCCCAGGGGTTGAAGGTGACCGGAATGGCTCGATACTGTCCACCCTTGCTGTCTTGCTAGGTGGACTCTCATCTCCACTGGGATGCCTGCTCTCCAATGCCACTTGAGGGCAGAGTCACTGGCTTGCTGCTGTCTGTCCTTTGCGCCCCTCGAGCAATTGGAATAAACTCTGCTGGCAATACTCGGCCCTCATAAAAGGGTGGTTGCGGTTAGTGTGTGTCCCTTTGGCTGATGCCTGGCAATGTGGGTGGATTGATTTCTTGCCTGTTGGGTCCTGTCCGAGGCCTCCCTTGAATAGGACCACAGTGTCACTGGACCCACCTGTCTCAGACGAAAGTTTTATGCTGCTATATTATTGTGCCGGGGGAGCAGGGCTAGTTCTCCTCCATAACTCTATGTTCTCCTCCATAACTCAAAAAAATGCACCCTTTAACAACTCTCTTTGTCTCCTGTTGCGGTTCTACTAGAAGGACGTGAGGTCTCGGCCTACACCTGTGGAGTAACAGGCCCAGAAGACCTTGTCCTGAGCCCTCCTGGTTTTGCCGCAGAACAAGCAGATACCTGACTATTCCAGCTGCTACTCTGCTGACCCCCCCTCCCAACCTAGATGATCCTGACGATTCCGGCTGCCACCAGGCTGAACCCCTAATCAACCTACCCTGGATTGTTCCTGTCCTGCCAATCTGATCATGCCTGTCAACCTAGATCAGGCATTTTGGAATCTGGACATAGCTCATGTGAACTTATTAGTTATTAGCAGTATTCTTAAACATCACCCTGCACAGCCACAAGAGGTATGGCCACCCCTTTGAGCCTGGTGCCTCTCTAGGTTTCTTCCTACACTCCGGCCCCGTAGGAAGTTTTTCCTAGCCACCGTGCTTCAATCCTGTTGTTGCATGCTCACTGGGGTTTTAGGCTGGGTGTTTTTGTAAAAGCACTTTGTGACAACTGCTGTTGTAAAAAGGGCTTTATAAATACATTTGATTGATTTGATTGATTGAGAGAGAGGAAACATGGTTACAATGAAACTTAAAATGAGACATCTCTAGGGAACTTGGAAATACATTCAATACTCATTCAGGAATGGGTGAGGACAAGACTTTACATGGCCATCCTATGAAAACAATGTGGTCCTTATCCCTTTCTATCCCTGGTTCTGTGTCATCTTCTATCCTTGGGTGTTTCAGCCAAGTAGGCAAATTACCCCTCCTTCCCCCAAGGGGCTACGGGGCATTAAAAATGACCCTTTCCAGACGTTTAAGATTTTGATGCTTTCAGCAGATTAACAAATGGTGTGCATTTGCAGTAGTCCAAAGAAGTTAATTAATGTAATGCATTAACACTAGAAGCGCCAGAGCGGGCACATTTTACCCAGTGAAGAGTAAAATAATTATATCTTAGCTCTCAATCTAATTCTAGGACCCTGCTTTTTTTTACATTTCCTAGTAATATGTGTTATATCACCCAGTATTTTTTTAAATCACACCATAAAAAGCTGATTTAAGGCATTTCACTCCTGTTCAATGTAGAATGTGTGCCCAGTGCTCGTTCGGAAATGTTTTTTCCTGCATTCCAAGGCTGCAATTCTCTTTTCCATCAGCAAATGTCGCAAAGGCTCCCGTATGCGAATCTCCTGTTAAATTTTAATTGTTTTTTTTGTGTATAAATATATAGATACATACAGATAATGCATACATATAATGTACGTAGGTCTGTAAGGCGAAATAGTGTATACTCTTATAGTTTACCTGTTGGTCATTTGAAGGAGCTATTGAAATTCTCTCATAAACATGCAATGGTCTGATAGATCCAGTAATAATGGCACAACATTTATTGTTTGTTATTTATTTACAGGGCAAGGTCCATATTGCAAACATGAGAGAAGTGTAGCCTTATAAGAACTTCTAGGCTAGAAGCAACGATCTCTGCTTGCTCTCCTATTTATGCTGCTCTCAAATGTTTGCTCCCTGACCAATAGATTAAATTGTGGTTGTATGAAAATGGGCTATTGAAACTAAGGTGTGGGTGCGGCAAAATTTTGGGTCTATGGCCAGGAAACTCCCCAGACCTTAATCCCATTGAGAACTTGTGGTCATCCTCAAGAGGTGGGTGGACGAACAAAACCCCACATATTCTGACAAACTCCAAGCATTGATTATGCAAGAATGGGCTGCCATCAGTCAGGATATGGCCCAGATGTTAATTGACAGCATGCCAGTGCGAATTGCAGAGGTCTTGAAGAAGAAGGGTCAACATTGCAAATATTGACTCTTTGCATGAACTTAATGTAATTGTCAAAGATATATATTTTGACACTTATGAAATGCTTGTAATTATACTTCAGTATACCACAGTATCTGACAAAATATTTAAAAACTGTACACAAACTTTGTGTAAAACAATACTGTGTAATTCTCAAAACCTGTGGCCACGGCTGTAAAATTACATGATTTATCTACTTACTCGACCAGTATAGTACAAGCTCATTTGTGTTTGAGGATATTGTCATTTAAACTGAAAGACAGACGAGAGATAAAGTTTAAATGGGGGCATGTCAGTCAATCAGATTACATTTGTAGGAAAATAATATGTAAACCTTAACTTAAAACATTATCTGCAAAATTCTTATATTGGGACAGTAAAGTTAAAATTGCTATTTTTGCTATACACAATGCATATTAAAATACATTTAAAGAGGAATATGAGACAAAAATACCCAATTTACCTTTTATTTGTCTGGCGACCAATTGACATCACCAAACTTTGGTATTATCATATGGGTGTGACGAGCTAGCCAGCGCAGCCATGTTCTGTGCACGTTTGGTGCTTTCATTTTCCACTGCTGTATTATCTAGGGATTTTCTTTATAATTGTATATCATGTTTCTTTTCAATAAAATATGTGGCACACATATGTCTGGAATTGGTTCCTTCACTCCCCACTGACGTGACATTGGGATTCTTTGCCAAGCCTTTCTGTAGATATTTTGAGCTGTTGCTGTTTTGGGAAGTTTCTGACTTTAGTCTCCTCTATTGCAAATGAAATGTATATGTATTCCAGGCTGCAGATTTTTTGCTATGTCTCTATTTGTGTTTTTCTTTCTTTTAGCATCTAAATATTGATGAAACTCTGACTGTGCTGTTATTCTTCGTTGATAAAAAAGTGACATAACAAAACACGGCTGACTGTAAAAAATGAAACATTACTTTAAAAACGTTGCACCTTTTAAGCCTAATGGTATCATATGAATGTTTTCAAGTACAAGTACTTAAAAACAAACATAATAGAGTACAAAAATATGTCTTATAGTTCAAGAGTGTTTGTTGTGGGGCACAAAATAGTCAAAGAAAAGTATTAGAGTGTTTTGTGATAATGGGCTGTTTATCTGACAAATAAATGGTGATCGAACGTTTTTCAAGCATTTGACACAAGTTTGTTTTATGGGGAATTTCATAATTAAAGCTGTGCACATCCCGGGTTTACATAACCATGCGGCTGATGTGCTCTCGGATCTTAAAATTGAGGCACTTTGTCTTCCTGCAGTTCTTGTTGATAAAAAAACGTACCTCAGACTGGCCAATAAAAAGAGAAGATTAAGATGGCCAAAATAACACAGAACACTGGACAGAGGAAGAACTCTGCCTAGAAAACCAGCATCCTAGTGTCCTGTATTTGTCCTCCTGCTCAGTTGTGCACCGGGCCTGCCACTCCTCTTTTTGTCAAGAAAATCACGGTTCTAGTGTCAGGAGTGTAAGGATTCCGGGTGAACAGAGCGATGGTTTGGATCCAAACGCGCGACTGGGGAAAACTCTCTTTGGACAGTGAGCCGGTATAGGGAAGCTCAGAGGTAGACGAGTTATGTTGTAGATAGCACTCGAATGACCAAGCTGGGCAAAAAGGTCCAGGAGTGTAAAGGCGATATATATGTCTTTATATATTGAAAAAAGGCTGGAACGCCACAATGCTGCGATGTAACGCAGGAGCCAATAACTAAATACATAGCAGAGCTCTTGCATAGTACTTTGTTTGAACTGACACTGGGCAATGGGGCATGGGAACTGAAATAGGGACCGTGATCAGTTGATGAGGGACAGGTGTGAGCAGTTGACCAGGTGCTTGATAACTGGGTGTTTGTGTGACGTGATGAGCACTGCGCCCTTAGGCCACCAGATGGGGTAGTAGGGCCCGAAATAGAGCCAGGTCATGGTGGAACCCTGAGACACGGTTGCCAGGATGCAGGACAAGGCGCAGATGTAACCTAAAACAAGGTTCTTTATTAAACAGATTTATTATACAAGGATTACAAAAACAATAAAGAAACGATGCAAACGTGAACTGAGGCTTTTCCAAAAAGTTACACCAACAATGATCAAACAAGAAACACTGGGGCAGGAGGAACTTACATAGGGACTAAACAAGAGGTAAACAAGGAACAGGTGAAACCACATAGTGTAATGACTCGGGTAATTGCGAACGATCAATTGTCCAGACATAGGATGCAGTACGAACCAATGGTTTATTAACTACCTAATCACAGGCTACTGTCTGGCCGTAGCCTACGCCAAAAAGAAACATAACCTCCAAGTTAAACTTTATCCTTCTCTTGTGAAACCCAGGGCGAGAGAGAGTGAGCGACAAACCCAACCTGGTCTTATCATCTCAAACTATTTCTCTTGCCAACCCCTCTCCATGCACGGTATCTGCACCTACCAGGCATCCTAGTGATTGGCAGACAGCTGGTTGATAGACATGTCATACACCGCGAACACGGGGTACTGATAAATGCAACACACAGGTAATAGTCTAACATAGAACACCCAGCACCCAGTCGCTACAATAGAAACAAAGAAACAGAAAAACATTGAACATTGAAATAGAACAATTGGCATGGCACATGCCGCGATCAGTTGTTACAGTTAGAGCCAGTTTGCACCTTTCTGTAAAGAGAGTACTACACAATGGTGTACAATATCTTTTTTTGGCTATTTCTCACATGGAATATCCTTCATTTGTCAGAATAGACTACGATGATAAAACGGGTGAATGTGTCTTTATTCACATAGTGAAATAAAGACAGAAAACCTATGACTCCTAATACTACAAAGATTTTGAAGTGAGTTGTTTGCTAAGTATCATGATTAATGCCCAGAACAAAATACTAATTATTGCTTTTCTGTTCAGTATATGTTAGACTGGCTTAAAACCAAACTATAGGACTCCAACTCAGTGGGCTGTGCTGGGCAAATCAGACGAGAAAATACACATTTGAACAAACACGCCGATGTTGGCTCTGTTCAGAGGGGCAGCACAATATATATGCTAATATGTAATATTAGCAGAGAGTAGGCTAAAATGTGTCTAGAAATGAAAATAAGAAAAAAGGCATGACGGGGGTGTGTTATATGGCCACCATAGAGAATATTCCATGGATAAAATGTGCCTAGAAACAGGCTTCAAGATGCTGGTGGGGTACTTACACTATAGGAATTGACTATTCTGCTTTATTTTGGCCTTTTATGTTTAATGCCATACAGTACCAGACATGTAAATATGCTGTAGATCAGCTAAGCTTAAAACAATAAAAAAAAAAATACACAAGTTCAGCGAGCAGGTGGCATAAGATGGCCCACAGTGTAATGAAGGCAAACAGAGAAGGATGGCTGGATCTAAACGCAAAGCATAGGAAGTTTATGTGGAAGGTACAACGATATATCAAGGGACATACTATGTGTCATTAATAGAAGTTCAAATAAAGGTTAACATTTTGAAAAAAGGTATGATGGGGGTGTGTTATATGGCTGATATAAAGAATATACCATGGCTATGAGTTGCTCAAGCACAATGAATTGCAAAGTGCCAAAATGGAGGACGTAAGCACCTATTAAAAAAAAAAAATTGATTAAATGACCAATATGTTTACGAAATATATAGAAACACTAAAATTATGCAAATAACTATATTGATGCATTTATCAATAAGGCATATAGATCTGCACAGTTGAATTCTTCTTCACTAATCACTATAATTAGTATCCAACGGTAACGCGGTCACGGGAGCCTCCCGCATCACTGCCGCGTTCAGCCTCTCATGTGTGCCAGCACTCCTGTTTGGGCAAGGTTCCAAAGGGAGGCGAAGGGTGCATCCTCTCACCTGGATCCTATTTGTTCATTATGTGTGGTATTTTTGGGTTGTCTTTGTTGGTGATTATTTTCTGAGTAGCGTGCTTACAAGGCGAGCCTAACCTTTCTAAAGCCCTACCTTTTTGTCATAACCTTTACGGTGCACCCTAGTTTTTGTTTCAATACCTTTTTAGGTTTTTCGTTATTACCTACCGCTGTGTCCGTGCATCTGCTTCCGACCACTCCGAGCACCCCAGCCGTTACACCAACATCAATCTGACGATATAAAATGATGAGATTTAAAACATAGAGTCTCAAATACCACAGCTTTAGTTATGATTTAAAGTGGGGTTGTTGTTCTCAAAGACATTGCCTCTTTATAAACACCAGATAGTAGATTGGTATGTCAACATCCTTGCCATTTCCGGACTATAATGACACTTATCTTAAATTGCAGAAGACACCGCTTTAAAATCTTTGGATGTATCCAAATATACAACACTGTATTTACCATAGAGAACATTGTTTTGACATAGGTCATGTCCTCTGTATTAATGCTTTATTTTTCACACACTGTTTTTTTATAAGCCTTTTTTTTTTAAAACCTCTCAAGCAAAGATTTGATAGAGTGCAATATCACTGCCTGCTTGTATGAATGCAATTTTCATTGGGTGTTTTGTGATAGGTAGCTATAGAAAGCACATATGTAATTTTTTTGGACAATAACTGCTGTGTAATCAGAACAATGTCAATCATCTACAATAAAGGATGACCTCCTGAGAGGTCAAGAAAGTGACAGACAGATTTAAATCTCAAGAAGGCCTTAGAAAACCTTAAAGAGAAGAAGGATGAATAGATAACATTGTTTGAGAAGCTTCCATGAGTATGTTTGTAAAATTGTGTGCATAAATACAAAAACAACATGTAGCTGTTTTTATTGACAGCCTACCTGTTGTAGTATACTGGGGTAATGTGTGTAGAACTTTGAAGAAAAAAACAAATGTAATCTATTTTAGAATAGGGCTGCATACAAAATGTAGGAGGCTTCCTTTTCATAGTTTGGCACCATTTAAGAGCTTTTGCAAAGTTATCTGTACACAGAAGAAGACATTCCAGAGCACTCTAGAAATTCTAAAAACAAAATATTATTTTACCTGTTCTAGTACAGTAGACACAGTCCAGCTTTTCTCATCTGGCTGCTCCATTTTCTTTGCTATATTAGTTGGTTGGTTTGATAGATTTAACTATGTTGTTGCTAAAATATATTTACCAGAATTTATATAAAGTAAAATAGAAAATAATATATTCTGAAATAATGTTAATCAACAATGCTGTAATGAATCCAACATCTTATTCTTCATTAAGGTTTAAAATGCTGCCTCCAGGTTCTCTCCAAAGTATTCAACAATGTATTCAATTCTGATGAAGGGACAAAAGAAGATACATTTGACAGATGATAATGTTCTGTCACCATTAAAAGGTAACTTAATGAATGCCCTTATGAATGTAGTCCTAGTACTAAGAGGGGGTCTAAAACCAGATCGGAACATTTGTATATTATATTTTGTTTTCACAAACACAATCAGTCTCTGGGAAAGGTTCTGTATTAGACAATAGTTATTTCATTAATGGCTTTTTAAAAGAGGATTTGTAACTGCCTCATCTAGTTAGTTTGGAACACATCCAGAGGATAGGGAGAAAATGATTGTTGGGTGGGCTAAGCACAGGAAGTAGCTCCGTTAGTAATTCAGTTGGAATTGGGTTCAGTTGACAGCTGGTAGTTTTAGTCTTTTTTATGAATGTCCTAAAGCGGGGGTCTTCAAATCTGGACCTCGAAGCCAGTTCTACTCCATTTTTTCATTGCAAACCCCTAATTTGAAGCGTATTCATACCTGAGATACCAGGTGGGTGCAATTAATGATGAGGTAGAACAGAAAACCAGCAGGCTCCAGATCTCGTTAGGTGAGATTTGAAGACCCCTGTCCTAGAGCATTACAGAATTCAAAGTTCACAATGAAGTGTACTTTAAACTGAAGACCACAATGGTATACAGAGTCTAAAGCAGGGGTCTCAAACCGGTTCCACGGAGGGCCGAGTGTCTGCAGGTTTTCACTCTCACCTTGTTCTTGATTGAATAATTATGTCACTGATTGGTTAGGTCTTCCATCATCTGGTTATTTAAGTCTGAACCTGGAACCAATTTACAGGAAAAAACTTGCAGACACTCGGCCCTCAGTGGAACCGGTTTGAGACCCCTGGTCTAAAGAATGTAGAAAATAGTATGATTTTTAAATAATATTATATTGTTAAATATTTCCATAATTTTTTTCTGGTTGAAACAGAACACAATCAGGACACAATCTTCCTAAGAAACAGTGATATAGAACTATAAATAATAATAAATGATTGGTGCTGACTTGATATAATAATCTTATAATAACTAGCGCTATGTGGTATGTCCTAATCAATACATATGCCAATATAATGTATGCAGTACATTTTTGTAAACCATCCAATAGCAGATAATTAAAGTTTACAAGTCGTCTATGTAATGTTTAGTACATTAAATATGTCAAATAGTTTTTTACAATCCAGTTCCACAATTTGTTACAGTAAAGGAAAAATAGCATAACTGTCAGATTTGGACTTGCTGTCAGGTGTCTTTGACTTTGAACTTTAATTTGAACAACCTCAACTCAGGCAATCAGATAATTGGGCTAGTCAATCTTTTTTCAGTATAGTTAACGTTCTTCGCAAAGGTCAATAAAGCAGATTGGAAGAAAGCAATATGTTTCTTTGTCCTCACTCTAAACTACTCTTCCTATGTTAGAGAGCTGTGTGTTTCAAGACAAAGAGTCCAAACCCTTCTAGTTATTTATGATGGTAGACATGTCGGTTACAGTTTGTCCATCACAACAAAACAATAAACTGTTTTACTTTTGGCTTATATATGTAGTTATTTAAGCTTGAAGTCAGAGATGTTTTATTTCACAAAAACATATTTTTTCACCTGTGTGGCAGATTGTGTCTCTAACTACCATGCTGCTTAACAATCATTAAGTAATTCAGTCAGAGACATTCACTCTTCTTGGCCGGCTCCTCTTACAGGAATATCACCTTTACATAAGAAGTCAGACCCCTTCAGTTATGACAATAATAAAGCCCCTTTGGGAGTGATTACAGCATTAAGTCTTGGATAAAAGCTTGGGACACCTGTATTTGGTAAATTTCTCCCATTCTTCTATGCAGATCCTCTCACGCTCTGTAAAACTTGGTTGGTTGACGTTGCTACACAACCAAACTGTGGCTGGGCTACTCATTGACATTCACAGACTTGTCCCAAGAAAACGGCTACATTGTCTTGCCTGTGTGCTCAGACCTATTTTCCCGTTGGAAGGTGAAGTGTATTCTCAGGTCTTTAACACTCTGGAGAAGGTTTTCATCAAGGATCTGTACTTTGCCCTGTTCATTTTGTTTCTCAATCGAGACTAGGCTCCCAGTTCCTCCTGCAGAAAAACATCCCTACAGCATTATGCTGTTGCCACCATGCTTCACAATAGGGATGGTATTGACCAGGTGATTAGTAGTATCTAGTTCCCTATGTCGTGTCATGGCACAACATGCTTGCCATGCCAGTGAGAACCAACACCCTCTCTCCTTCATTTGGAGCATGGACTCCTTGTAATTCTATCTATGGCCCTCACTTGTATCCTTGATTACTAATTACTAACTACATTTTTTCCTCATGTGTCTTCACTGTTTGTATTTTTGTCCTGTGAAACATTGTTCTGTTTTCATGTCATGATTTCAGTTTCTGTCCTCAAGTTCTGTTTTATTTTAGTTATTAGAAGTCCCCCGTTCTCCCAGCCCCTGTGACCGGCCCCTTACTGCAATGTTACATCCGCCAAGCATTCTTGGTTTCATCAGGCCAAAGAATTGTTTTCAGCATTTCTCAAGTTAAAGGAACACATGCATTTCTTTTAGACTAATAGTATTTTAAATTGAACTTGTAGCCTATTTAGTTACATTTCTTATTGTATCTTTAAAAAAAAAATGTATTACCTATGTTTCGAATGAGGTTTATTTCCACATCTAGAGGAGGAATATAATTTTTGCCCATTTGGTGTGGGATCACCCAACAAAATCATAACAGGCTAGGGCTGACCATGAGTGGGAGAGAAAGACAAAGGTTAAAAGAAAGATAAAGAAATCTTAGTGAAAAGAGAGTGGTTGAAAGAGTGTAACAAACAGAGGGTGGATGAGTGAGGGACAGGGAGAGAGAGGTGGCTGCTCATTGGCCAGGAAGCATATACTGAACAGAGAATGTAGGAGGGGTAGCTAACATGTGACAGACACTTTCTCTTACAGCCTTCACAGTAGTAGGCTCTCAGCATTTGGCTCAGCTTAGCAGACCGGCAGTGCCAAGTGCATGTCTATCGCCGCGGGAAACGGTACCGCCTCCTTTCCACAGCAGATGCTCTAACAGCATACCACTACGAGCACCTCAACCTCAACCAAAGTGGGATGAAGGAATTATAGCAATCTGCAGTAAAGAACAAAAAATAGAAGATAACTACGGACATACAGCATGTGAAAGTGTGTGTGAAGCACAGTCTGTGCCTCCTGTTATGATGAGCTCCAGAGTTTGAAGAGTCTCCGTGGCATTGAGACCTTCTGAAGCGCCCCCTCCATCTCCATCTGTGTCTAAACAGCCCTGAGTCCCACTCCTGATTGAGTCAGTGCTATGCCTTTCTGGGATTTGTGAAATTGTGTATATCCATTCACTTCACAAACAGTGTGCATTTTGCACATGGAAGCCACTGGTTTCTGATGGCTTGTTATTACATTGTTATCAGCTCAACACATCTGAGCAATGGACATTTAAGGAACATCAAGGGAGTCTTCCGTGGTCCTCTCAACAAGAATGGCAGCAAGAACTTGGTAAGAACTGTACTAACTGACTAACTTCTGAACACTTTTTGTGCCTTATGGGTATATATATATAATATCTGTTAATTGTACATGCATGGACTATTATTAATAACAATTTAAAATGTTAGTTGTTATTAAACAGAATATCAGCTCTGAGAAAGAAACACATACACATATGACAAGTACCTTGAACTTTCAGCGTCATATACTTTGAAAGTTTTTTCTTCTTCCAAATGGATTCTTTGTGGAGGGATACGTTTCCACCAAAACAAAAATGTATCTGAATATAAAATATTGTTTTGTAAAGTAAGAGTAACTTTCTTTGAGTAACGAAATATGAAGAATATTGTTATTTTCAGAATGATTTGTTTGAATACCTATGTTATAGTATTATTTAAAACAATGTACTAATTTGTTTTATGTTTCTACTAAATTAATCAAATGTGTCAATAGTTTAACTGTACCTGCTACTGATGTTAGTTGCAAATAAGGTGATGACATGGTTACATAGTAAAAAAAAAACATCTATGAAAAATGTACAATTGACTGGCACGAAATACCCTTTTTCCTTCCGCTGGCCTCATGCTCTAGAAATAAAGAATGCATTAGAATTACAATGTCTTCTATTTGATCATTTGGGTGAATAATATGCAGATAATAAAGAAAGGGGGGACTCCCTGCAGTGTAATTTAATTACCGTAAATGTCTGGATTCCTGGTAGGAGCATTCAAAGCACTAATGAAAATGCAGACATTCCCTATTTCCTTTTCTGCCTCTCTCTCATCTGTATTTACACCTCACTTAGCCGCTCTAGGGGCTTTCTGGGTGAAGGAGGCTCCACTCTAAAGAAGTGGAAATGAAATCAGATGAAATATTGATACGCTCAGCGTGTGCCTACGAGACATCACGGCTCTGTAGGAACCCTGTTCCCAGGGTTTAATAAGGCAAAAATGTGGTGGGTTGCCATCATAACAGCAACAGATTGTCTCTGGTCAAAGGGAAAGCAAAAGGGTATACAATCTTCACAAGCACACCCATATCAAGACCATTATCCTACTACATCCAGCTCCATGCTGTTGTCCCAGCTGCACACGTTTCTATCTGATTCTCATTCGTTGGTTGTGGTCTGAGGAAGAGAGGGGCACTTGTGTCTTGATGCAATCTATCTTTGGACCAGATTTACTGTAGAATATACTTTTAACCATAGACAGAATATTGCTTTTGTCAATCAACTTTGATAACCAGCTAACTAGTGTTAATATGAATGACACATTGCCTTTTCAATTGTTAACGTCTGTGCCCAAAAAGCTGGTACTAATTACTCTTGGTGTTTTAGTCACTGAAGTGAGGTGCTATACTACTTGACCACTTTATCAACACAGAAATATCTATATCGATAACCCACAGCAGGGTACTTTGATACGAGCATAAAGGGCAGAGACATATAATTTTGCTTTTACTTGTTAAGCAACTTTGTGACTAGTAGCTGGGCCGGTGTAGCCAAAATCAGGGTGATAGTCAGGAAGCACATAGTACACATAGCACATAGTACTTAAAAAAATAAATATATAAATATAAATATAATCACTGAACATTTAAAATTAGTTGGTGTAATACTCCCAGTGAAATATTACATATAGCCATACTCAGGCTTAAGCATGTATGTTAGTTCACTGGTAAATTGCATCCAAAGTTGCATTGAATCTAATCACAATCATTATAGTCACACACAACTTTATGTCGCTAGCTAACCATCACAGGTAATAACGCTGTAAAGAAAGTAACTTTTATATACACATGAAATACGGTGTCACAAATGTCAATTTCCCCGCTGGTTTTGCTGTGTGAAACAAACAGTTTAGCTAATATACTGATCAATGCACGATTTAGGATTCTGGATGTGGATTGGCTGATGAAAACCAATGTATATTTAAGCAGTAAGACACATGGGTGTTTGGCCAATATACCATTGCTAAAAGCGGATTTCAGGCTTGACAAATTGATGAGTGGCAGGATGCACAAATCTGTGGTATGTTGGCAATATAACACAACATGCTGAGATGCCTTATTGCCGTTATAAACTAGTTTGCAACACAAATAGGACAAGAAAGGGTATGTTATGTCATACCCGTTGTATATCAGTATTCAGCTTACTAAACAACACGTTTATTACAGTATCCAGTTTATTATAACAATAAGGCACCTTCTTTATGGTATAAACCACGACTAAAGGCTGCATCCAGGCATTATAAACAACAGATTCTCAAGCATTGCTTAAATATACAATGAACCATGTCAAATATCAAAAGTACCAGTCTCACATTTGCATATGCAATGTATTTCAGTTGGTGTAGGATGGCACTTCCCACAGGCAGCTAGTATAAAAAAGTGTGCACTCACTACTTTCAAGTTCTACGAATAGGATCAACTTAATAAAGTAAATGTACCATTATGCTAGTCATGTGTAATAAAAAAGTATCTGATTCTGATGCACTCAGTACCGTATTTTCCGCACTATAAGGTGCACCGGATTATAAGGCGCACCTTCAATGAATGACCAATTTTAGAAACATTTTCATATATAGGGCGCACCGGATTATAAGGCGCATAAGATATTGCAGTCAAACGTTTGACTGGGTTTGCGTTATGCATCCACTAGATGTGCTAAAGGGAATGTCAACAAAACCGTCAGATAAAGTCAAACTTTATTAAGCGTTCTGACAACTCCGTTCACTCCCATGGTAACGTTGTTCAAACGTTAATGTGCATA
>JACXGK010006938.1:0-26974 GCA_016801125.1 Novumbra hubbsi | reverse complement strand
GCAGAGAGCCACCAGATAGAACCGTGTGTGGAGGAAGCGCAGAGAGCCACCAGATAGAACCGTGTGTGGAGGAAGCGCAGAGAGCCACCAGATAGAACCGTGTGTGGAGGAAGAGCAGAGAGCCACCAGATAGAACCGTGTGTGGAGGAAGAACAGAGAACCACCAGATAGAACCGTGTGTGGAGGAAGAGCAGAGAGTTGACATGGGGAGTTTTCTGCCTTGGCACCACTGAGGCGCAGCTCTTAATCTCTTGACATGCACAACAGAGAGGTCCTGTCCACAGCCTAGCACTTCCTCAGCCTAGCCTAACACACACACACACACACAGACAGATGTCTGCCTCACATCACTGTGCACGTCACGGATGGAGCACGGCCTAACTTCAGAGCTTCCACAGAACTCATGTTATGCTAAACAACTCTAAAAGCAGAAATGGAAACTGAGGCCTATTGGAGCCCAACCGGGAGTGCTGGGCTGGGTCATGTCTGTGACGGGCCTCAGAAAAGACCCATAGTCCTGCACGCAGAACTGTCCAAAGGCAGAAAGTACGCAGCTTTCATGCTGATTCTCCAGAGACATCCCAGAGAGAGGTGTTCTGATCCATAACAACAGTGAGTACCTACAGTAGTGCTTTCTTGTTGCTGTTGCATTTCACTGCACAGGATGGTTCAGCAGTAGTCCACTGGCGTTCATTACATCACCGGGTCAGTTTACCCAAATCATAGTGACTCAAAACGGCATCAGCTGGCAGTCAGTCACACCTGGTCTCTCCTTGTTCTTCAGCTTAGGTCAGAGAGAACTGACGTGCAGACAGATGCATGAATGATTTAGGATACACTATCCAGCCCGGCCTGCTGTTAGAGAACACGTGTCCTCGAACAGGAGCGGATGGCCACATATACAAAGGGCCAAACAGGAAATGGGCTAATAATGAGGGAATCCTACATGAACAGGTGCCCTCTCTAGGGCGCATGGGGTACAGACACCCACCCCCTTTGGGGAGCGGGGAGGCACCCAACTAAGCTAAAGATTAGCTCAATCAAATGTACCTTTTGACACAACATCTTCTGGAAGCAACTGCCTTTGCTGCGAAACAGCAGGATTCCCGCGCAAGATCAGTGGAAAGCAGATAGATGAACTCCAGGGCGGAGTCGAGGCCACAGCTGCTGAGGCTATGCTCCAGAGCCTGTCCTGAAGGCAGGAAGAGGCCAAGCACGGCCCAGCTGCTGTGCTCCTAACGGAGGCTTCATTATTAGCAGCATCGCTAACACTGCTAGCAGTGTTCTCTCACTTCAACTCTACTATCTATGCATAATTGGGTCTGCAGGAGAGGCTGGCTGGCTGAAGATCAGACCGCTGCAAGAGGTATTGGAATGGTTACACCAAGTCAGCAGGCCCTTAAACTCACCGTTCTGAAAATTGAAGTGAAACATTTAGCCAACGCACTCGGCCAATGTCTGTTGGATCCGTCTGGCTTGTGGCTACACCAACAATCAGAGTGGGCTTCAATAGAAAAGATTATGTTCAGGACAGATCGTGGAAGAACCGGGAAAACTAGAGATCTCCTAGCACTCATTGCATGATATTGTGGACAGCAAAGCAAATAATGGCCATTTCTCTTGAGGGAACCCACTTACTAGTAAAGAACATTAGCTTCCTTGAAGTCTGGTGGGCTATTGGGAACAGCTCTGAATAATACAGTGTCCAGCTCTGGGAGGAGGCAGCTCTCTTACAAGTCCCCTCAATATTGATGACTCTGTGGAAATCACTGAGAATGATCGGCGTGAATGTGGGGAGGAGGACACGAGGGAAGAAGCAGCTTTGTTCCCCTGCCGTAGGCATCACCGCGACCCCTTGGACAGACATGCCGGGGGTTTTTCCCACACTAGAAGTGGAAATATGAAATGAGCTCCCAGAGGACCCACAGATTTAGGTTTGTTCACAGGGCGTGATGTCACAAACGCTACCGCGCCCCCCAGATGTCCCCAATCATCACTGACATTACCGAACTTTGACTTTCAAATTAGGAACAAGCATGTCACTTTTTTGTTTTGTTTTTGAAACCGCTGGCCTTATATATACACGTAGGGAGGTCAAACCCCCATCGCTTTTGCTTAAAATAAAGCGACAATATAGTCCAGCCATTTTCGTGGGGAAGTTAACCAAACACAGCACCAAGCCTTGTTCACACAAAGGTAAATGTGTCAGATGTGTTGGATGGGATTGATCTGGTGGAGCACCAGTCGACTAGGAGAGACTCAGCAGATCAACAAGGTCAAACTACAAGGACACTAGCACTGTCAGACTGGAGTGGGTTAAAACTAAACAAATCAAACAATGTCAGGACACCAGCGACAGATTCACCACACACCCGGGCAGAAGGACACGACAACATAGATAGAGCCGTCCTTGCAGAGAATCTCAAAGAAAAGGCGTAGGCGTATCACGGCCAGAACAGACCGCTATCCTGAATAATTCGTATTATCGGCTACGGGGCCCTGGGAAGAGCACAACAAGCGGGTAGAGGACAGTGTCATGTTTCTCTGGGTCATGGGTTACTATGTGATAGGTTTTCGGTTAACATTTTTGAACATCCATATGAACCATCCATCGGGGTTGTATACTCATTTGGGGTGTCATCCACAGTGCTCAAAATAATAGAAACCAAATTCACAGTCAGACCAACAGTCCTTCAACAACGGGGGTTTGATCCAGGAAATGTAACAGCCACAATGGTGAACAAGTAGAGGGCAATGCGAAAGCCATTTTGGATTCGCTGGGGCCATTTCTTTCTCATGGTTAAACTGTGTGCTTTCACTGAACAGGGGTTTAAAACCCGAGCAAGAAACATATTTCAGTTCTTAATTTTCCCAACATAAAACCAATGTCAGTGCCTTAATATAAAATATCACAAAAGAACAAAATAATAAATACCCATTGGTACCTCAGCAAAATTAGAAAATTGGTAAGGGGTCTGAATACATTTTATATGCTTAAAATTATTAATTTCCCTGATTCCCCTTTTTTAGCCATAAGAATTCTCAGTCAGGCTGGGTATGCGTTTGAAAACCAGTCTCAACTATGTGTACATACAGTATATAGGCCTAGACAAAAACATATATATTTTCCCCAAGTACTTTATGTCTGTTGTGTTTAATTTGCAAATATGAATAAAGAATTTACATTATGCCCACAGTAGAAGTTTATTTTGAAAAATATCTAGAACGGCAACCGGGTTCATACAATTCAAAATATTACTGACCTCCATTAGGGGCGTTTTCACACTACCATATTTTTATTTCGATTTATTGTGTAAACGGGAAGAATGTTTCCATTGTTTCACATCACCTTACTTGGTTATGTGGGACACTTCTGACAGATGCTCCCCGCAGTGAATGAAGACCAAAGATGTTGTCAAGCACAATGTGTATTGGAGTGGAATGAGCGATGACGTAGGAAGTCTGGTTCTGAAGTCCTTCTGGCTCCATATATAAACAGAATCAGGGAGGGAAAAAAGTGTTGCTGCAACTAAGCAACTAAAAACATCTCATACTGGCACGTTTCTTTTTGTGTTTACCATCACCAGCAACGAGACTTGTTCGGTGACGAGAGCCATGTTAGTAACCCGGGCATGAGCCCTAGCTACACAACAACGTCAATTAGTTCATACACCTTCCTGGTTAAAGGTCACTAGGTGAAGCTCTGGAACTGCAACAGAAATGTCCTTTGACCTCCAATATTACCACTCACTCATCTAAAATTACCTTGAAATGTGACTGCAACAAGGTAAATGTTTACCCATTTACACTATAAATAATGTTGATCTGAGGCAAATCCCGCAATTAGTCTACAAGCGTTTCTTCTCCTGACTGGGCAAGGTCAACCGGTAAAGGCAATGCACTGGGTGGTCAATAAAACACTGCATGAGCCCAGTTAGCAGTTAGAGGAACGCCAAATGATTGCAAGGCCGTCAATAGCTGCGGTGAACGCCCACCTTTATCTAACTCGTTGGGGAAAGTCCTTGCCTCGGCAGATATGGCCCTCATCTAATTATAGACTTTGTTTTCTGCATAATTTTGTTCCTGCTAATGTGTCGTTTGTAGCTGATGAGGGAAATTACAAAACACTTCAATTTCATCACAATAGTTTAACATGGCAAAATAGCATTTCCTGCAACTGTTGACAGTAGCCTAGATATATACTGATCCAGTTGGACTTGATTTGTCCATCTTGCCTGTTCTTGTTCCTTCATTATAAAGCCTACTAGGTGTTTACTTAAGATAATCACAAACGTCTTCCTAAGAAAGAACCCGGTTATGTGTATATATTAAATAGAGGTTTAGTCATGAGTTACCCAGGCCCATCAATCCTTGAGGCCAGTTCCACTGTTCTTTCATTGCAACCTCCAAGTGGGAAATGATTCAGACCAAGGATACCAGGTGGGTTGAAACAATGAATTAATGATGAGGTAACAGAAAACCAGCAGGCTCCGGACCTTGAATGGTAAGAGTCGATTAATCCTGCTCTTCTCCAAGTCAAGGCCAACAAGTCACATTTAAAATAATTCCTCCAATACTGGAAAGTAATGAGGGGGAACTCCAATAGGTCCCAAGTGCCATTTGGTTCTACATGATGTGCTCACCTACAATTTCCATTGTCCAACGGCATTAGGTTAATGATGTTAATACCATTACAGCATAGGTGTTGAACAAAGGCTGTTGCAGCTGAGGAAACAGTCATTCAGCATGTTCCCCTGCTGGCCGCTCACAGTGATGGGCCGCTCACAGTGATGGGCCGCTCACAGTGATGGGCCGCTCACAGTGATGGGCCGCTCACAGTGATGGGCCGCGAACAGTGATGGGCCGCTCACAGTGATGGGCCGCTCACAGTGATGGGCCGCTCACAGTGATGGGCCGCGAACAGTGATGGGCCGCGAACAGGAGCAGAGCACATCAAAACCAATTCTGAACAAAACCATTTTGACATTGTGATGTTGGCACCATAAATGACGGCAGTCCATCACCGCTGATGGCCATAAAGTCACCAAACAGCAGAGCTAAAACTATGTTAAGCATGGGTGGGGCCAAAGACGGTTGTGGTACATAGACTGCCTGGGGTTTGTGTGTTAGGAGGCTGGGGTTGGGGAGAGGGCTGTGGGTACCACGGGCTCTGGGTTGTAAAGAACTGCTGGCCTCCCAGGAGGGTTGAGTGCATTCTGAGAAACAAAGCCCTGCTTACTTTGGGACCTTTCCCAGGACATCTTTCTATCTGGGTGTGTAGGACACCCCCCTCATCCCCAAAAGAAATGGAAAAGAAATCTATAGAAAGAACACAAAGAGGCCGCACAAACAAAAAGTAAAAACTGCACAAGAAAATGCCTGGATCTCCCTAATTAATCCTGTTGGACTGACGAACAACCAGCCAAGAGCTATTCAGAGCCCCGGGACACAACCTGGAACACGAAAGGGTTGTTCCTCACTGTACATCTCCATGCATATTATAAAACGAATGGTCACTTCTGAACATACCGTGTATTTACCAAAATAAATGACTCCGTAGTTGTTGAAATGACCTGCGATGTGACGAGTAGCCACACAGCACACTGAACACAGATTGCCCCTTCACAGCAGACTGAACACTAGGGCTGTAACGGCACACATACCCGGGACCATACCAGTGTCTCAAATAGGGTTACTACACCATCACATGAAGAGCAACAGATCTGTATTACCAACATAAACACAGTAATTGTTTGTTTTATTAGCACCTTGAACAGCAGCTGTTACATTGCCAATACTGCCATACTAGGCGTAGTAGTCTATAAAAATCAACATTGAACATAAAAGTAAACACATCGCAAATAGCCTTGCCCAGGCAATGGTTTGTTTTGCACAACTTATGCCCAGCACACCTTTCCACGTCTCCCCATTCTGCCCCCTACCTCATGGAATCTGCCCACAAATCTGTGATGGCGGCGAGGACAAGACCATGTACCTAAGATTAGGTATTCCTCACAAACTCCTATATTTAAGCTCATGGTTGGCAGTGATGTGACCTTCTTTAATTTGCTTCTTTCTACAGCACAGGAGATCGCAGTAACAGTAACAACAAAGCACAGGAGACTGCAGTAACCGAGCCACAGTAAAAACAAAGTAGGTTAATGTACTGTTTTCAAGAGGTATTCGAACTGCATTTTCCTACGGTTTGCATTCAACTGTATTTATTGCCACACATACTGTCTTTTAGAAATGTAACCTAATGTAGGACAAAGAGTAAAATAAGCTACAGATACATTTATAGGTAGGCAAATCTCAGGCTACAAAATATAATTCAGACGAATGAAAGGGGACGTTTAGCATTACGCAAGGACTACGTTCATTAGCAATTTTAAAACAATATAACTTAAAACAAGGTTACTTTGATCAGTGGTGCTTTATTGGTCTTATCTATTAACAATTTCTGTAGCACATATTTATTGGCATACTTCCCTAAGCCATGTAGCCTGGCAGAGTGCCATGGGATGACACAGCAAAGCGTTCCACGGAGGTGCAATCTACACAAGGCAGGCGGAAACCAGGCAGCTTCTACAAGACCATGCAAACAGTTGAACTAAAAACAACCTCAGACAAACAACAACCCACCGACTAACCTACTAGCGGACTGAATATAGCAGCCCAGGTAGGCAGGTATAGACCTGGTGCTGAATAGAAGACCATGTCCTAAAGCAGCTAAATCATCAAGAAACCAGCTAGGTAACTGGACGGATCGAAGAGGAGGGGGCAGGGGAAAACAGCGGTCATCATTCTAGCTCTTCCCCTGCGCTTCCTCCCTCCCTCCCCTCTCGTCCGTGACACAAACCATGCCTCATACAGTACAAACAATGAGGCACTGCTTCCTTGGAAGTAGAGTTCAGCAGCTTTAGACAGGGGTTGGTTAATACAAGAGGCATTCTTTAAGCACGGCCAGAGGGCACACAAAACACCACACGTCAGGAAACGGGAACCACTATAGTGGAGTTATAGACGTTTTTAACATAAACAATGTCCTTATTTCTATTAACTCTGATAAATGTGTGGTTAGGTGATTTGAGAGCATGTTGAACGTACCTGGACCACTTCGATTCCTCTTTTCCTGCAAAAAAGATAAGAAAAATTAAATTTAGGATACCTCATTTGTTCTTGAAACAAGGTGAAAAAATAGATGAACAACACCGCTTCAAGTACACCAGCAAGTACACACTGTAACTGTTGTGAAGAACCAAAATGTCCCCCCATTACAAGAGTAATCTAATACACAATCAGGTGGGCTGGAAGATGGTGAGCAAGGACACGAAAACATGTGACTGCACCCAACAACTTTAGGGGTTAAAGGGTCCTGGGTCTGAAATAAATGTAGAGGTATACTCAGTGGTTCCACTTTTGTAAGTAGTAGAATCAATTACAGCTAACAGACCGCAGTAGCCAGGTTTACAGACATAGACCGCAGTAGCCAGGTTTACAGACATAGACCGCAGTATCCAGGTTTACAGACATAGACCGCAGTATCCCGGTTTACAGACATAGACCACAGTATCCAGGTTTACAGACATAGACCGCAGTATCCAGGTTTACAGACAGTGGTAGAAGTGTACTGTGTTGTATGGGTGCACTTTCAACTTGGATTTTATTCTATTCTGAATGTAACTGATGTGCGATTCATTATCACAGAGAGAGGTGCAGCGTTGTTCGGAAAATTAACATATTATTTACATTTGAATTTGAGAATATTTGTATGAAAATGTCAACAAGTGGAAGGAAACATTTTAATGAAGAGTTTTAATGAAGAAAACAACTCTGGGAATGAATATCACATCGCTATTACACTTGTTCCTGGAATTCATGAATACATATCCCTTAAGGATAAATATACTCTTGACTGTTTTAGTCTGGTATTCCAGGGAATGTCATTATTTTTCAAAGACGATAGAAATTCTTAGCTACAGAAAAAATATATATATTGTTGCATGGCAACACGCATACCCCTACAAGACAAAAGTCCTTACTGGCGTTTATGTCAGACTTCCAGCTGCTCTAACGTAATATACCACAATGCTCCTCTGACTAACATTGAGCACTTGACACCTCAGTCTGTCCAAACAAGTAGAAGTTATGTTAGTCCCCCTATCTATCCAACTACACAAAAATAATCAAACCTACTTTAGTCAAGCAGAAAGCCGGTGCCAATCCTAAAGAAAAATACGTACTGTTCAGCTTTCCATGTAGATTACTGCCGGTCCTATAGAGCTGTTGTCTACATCTGATATTCCCACAGTAGGGCAAATACAGATGCAAAAAGGAAGGAAAATGGCAATTTCAACAGAGCTGGCAATGTTGTAGTGCAGAGAGGCCTTAGTGAGAAGTGGCTCTGACCGTTGGGTCCTCTCTAAAAGTTCTAAAAATCTTGTTTTTAACGAGGCTACTAAAAGCAGAGGTTAATTACACTACTCAAGAAATATGAAAAGAACACCTAATAATTAAACACCAAGTCAATTAAACTTCAGGGAAATCGATCTGTCCAGTTAAGAAGCATAAGTGGTTGTGAATCCAGGTCACCTGTTACAGGGCAAAAGAAAGTGACAACAGGTGACCTGGGGGGGCAACACCCAGACAACCCGAGCAACGAGAATCATTTTACAGGTGGTGGCCACAGACAATTGCTTTCTCCTCATCATAGCTAACTGATTCTTCTGTAATTTTGTGTTTTGCTAGTATCCTTGTCACTATTGGTAGCTGGTACCTGAAGCCCGTTCAGGTTGGACAAGTAGTCCAGCTCCTACAGGATGTCACATCCATACGTGCCGTCACAAGAAGATTTGCTGTGGCTCCCAGTACAGTCTCAAGAGCATGGAGGAGAAACCAGCACTGTGCCGCTCAATTGGCGGGTCCGTCGTTGGTGCCCCATTCTCATTCACAGACGCAGGATCACACTGAGCACATTTGACAGACATGAAAGAGTCTAGAGATGCCGTGGTGAACTTCATGCTGCCTGCATCGTCATCGAGTGTGACTGGTTGGGCCAAAAACCTGTACTACACATTGATGACAGTGATAGGCCATATCATTATAGCAAGAACAAACAAAAACACAGCAAGAATTGTTTCCGAGGGCATACCCAAAGGTAATGTTGGAAGAGCCATACACCGATATACAACAATGTGGATATTTAATACTCCAGCAGGCCTGTGGTGTGAATGGGGGCTTTGGATTCAGGCCAGCTAAGAGATACAGTGGGCAGATTGGGGGCACGCTCGTATTGTAGCCTGGCCAATGTGAGGAAAGGGACAGACTAAACATGCAGAGCGTGTTTCCAAGATAATGCTTTATGTTTGGGCTTGACATGAAAGTTTAGGCGACCGCCAGATGAAAAAGAAAGATGTGCCGCTGTGTCGGTTGTTACCAACCTTGAACAGATCCCACATTCCAGCACAGACCAGGTAATATACTGGCGCGCTCACATTGGGTCAAGCTGACAAATGCGTTGTGTGCTCACAACTAGTTCTCCATGGAGGATACTGGATTGCAAGAAGGAGAAGGAACTATGCCCAAAACAGATAAAAGCTTTCTGCACTCTGTTTCACTATGTGCCGTCGTTATTGATAATTATAAGATGTTTTGACAATTTGAACGTTTATCAAACAGTAACGGCCCTTCAGAAGAAAAGGTTTGGGCACCTCTGATCTATAGCAACAACTAAACTAGGTGTTAGAGCTATGGTCATGAAGTCAACTTTGTTTCTTCGTAGCATGCAAACTTTATGAGGAAACCGAATGATTGTCACATGATATGGGGTATCCTGAGGAGGGCATTCATAGTTTGATGTAATATTCTACTGTCCTAGGCCAACTTCTCAGGGAGGTCCCCGGTACCCCAGCAGTTCCCGTCAAATGTGCTACAAAACGAACCAACTTAGTCACTCTCTCACTAATGCTGTGTGGCTGCTTGGCTGTTGCATAATAAATAAATTACTTTAACTCTAGTAGCTAGTTAGCAGTCAAGGAGAATTAAACAGTTACAGGTTTCACAATACATTTCCCAACCGTTAGTACTGTTTGACTACCGCAGTTTGAAAAACTCACAGTAAATACGGTCCAAAGTTAGCGACATAAAACATCTTTAATATTAATTATTTTAATGTTTCAGCACACAAAAAGTGCACAGTGCTGCAAATTTGATTGGTTTTTAATATTCAACTTGGTGAAATGATTTCAGCATGTGTATCAGTACTTTTGGAAAGTTTCCAGAACATTCCAGAACAATACTGATAACATGATCATTCTGGCCACTATAACCGTCATATGAAATGCTCATACGGTTTCGTCTCGTCTAAACTCATTGATTGAAGCCAAAAAGGCCATTTGGGCAAACTTGGTGTGGGGTAATTGTTACATAACAAAAGGATGAAAAAGCTAACCTCCAAGCTACAAGTTAATATTACTTGCCAGACAAAACTGGCCCCACATTACTTCATTTAAAATGATGAATCCTACAATTTCATTAGAACAAAATCATTGTAGGGGCAGCTGTAATGCATTCCAATGCATGCATTGTCTTGGAGGGAGTGGTAGCAACAAGATATATTTCAAGTTCGGTTGCACACATTTCGTCATTTGGTTTGTGGAATGACACTTCAGGTGGAGGTGCAAGATGCTGGATGTCATGGTGGCTAAGATGACTCTCCAGAGCGAAAGATCACCCAATCCATCCCCTTACAGGAGGAAGTGACAGTTCCCATTATATCCAGAAGATCCACAGATGGGGGTCCAGATGGGTAAAACATTGACCTAATAAGGTAAGCAGCTCTGTCAGCTAATGAATGGGCATTAAAGCAGAGTCCTTTATGCCCACAGCATTACTCCCCACATCTTGCATCCCAAATCCAGCTGGCCCAGACAGGCCAGCACAGCAGAACACGCTCCATTTGGGACTTCCTTAAGAAACTGAATAATGAGATATCGATGCCTTGGAATTGGAAGTATCAAAGTACCACAACCTGCTGGTTATATACAGTTACTTATTGTAAATGCAATCTTGAGTTAGCTTCACCTTTCATTTTTACTCTAAAAAGCAGGTCTTTTTTTCCAAAGGAACAGCAGGGGAAGCTACAGAACTACAAAAGACATAAGAGACAGGACAGACCAGTTCCCCTGCCATCATAAAAGTGTGACTAATAAAAAAGAAACAGGAATTCCTAGTGGTTAAATAATTTATTATTGTAATACATGTCACTTAAGGCCATTACAAACAATTTGATTTAAATGCAAATGATTTAGTACAGGCACCCTTCGTCAAATAAATTAGTACAGGCACCCTTCGTCAAATAAATGAGTACAGGCACTTCTTCCGGTAGTCTGACACTTTGAGGGATCTTGGACCACGGCCCCATGCTACACATTAATATTGTCTTAGGTTTGCGTTTCCGGACTGCCCATGGTAATTTAGACCATGTGTTCAAGTCCGGAAACCAAGACGACATCGCAAATGGTTACATGATGCATGTTTGGTGTCATAGTCGAAGGGTGTATCTACAGCCAAGTCCCAATTTCCTGGCAGAAGCAACCAGGTTTTGGTCTAAAATATCCTGGTAATTCTTGAGACATGAAAACCTAAAGACTCCATGAGACCGCTTGAAAACGGTGATTGTTGTGTTCTTTTCTGCTTCCCTCGCTATGCAAAGGTGCAACATGCTCGTCCACTTCTTCGCTTGACAAGCATACACAAAATATGACTGTTTAATTTCATGAAGGGTGCCAAAACTTTGAGGTTCCTGCAGTACTAGTGCAAGCAATCATAAAAGGCTGGCACTGTGTATGTTAGGCAACCACATACACCAACAGGCACATATAAAAAAAACGTGAATATTTTTCCTAAATATTTGTCAGGTTTTGATAGAGCCTAGGTTTTTTGATTTTCACAACAGAAATTACACTTTACAAAAAAACTAGACAAATAACCAAGACTATTGTCTAAGGTTTTACACTGCTAAATTAAATGTGCCTAGGTAGTAGGGTCAACTCCATTGTAAATCATTGTAAGTTTCCTTGCCTCTTGCTCTGTTTAAACTTAGGAGGACATGAGGTCTTGGCCAACACCGCCGAAGTACCAGACTGGAAAGTCTTGTTTCTGTCCCTGTCCAAATACCTTCTGCTTGTGTTGCAGATCATGATGATACCTGACCATGCCCCCAGGGTTGCCCCTGTCCTTGTCCATCTGGTCATGCTTCTGACATGGATTGGGTGTTATAGACTCTGGACACAGCCCAAATGCATTTATTAATTATCACAAATTGTACCCTAAAAATTACCACCTGGTTACCCTTTCTGAGCTTGGTTCCTTTCTAGGTTTCTTCCAAAATTTTATTCCATTTCAGGGAGTTTTTCCTAGCCACAGTGCTTCAAGACCAAAGTTGCTGTCTGGGGTTTCAGGCAGGGTGTTTGTAAAAGCACTTTGTGACCTTTGACGTAAAAAGGGTTTAAAAAAATAAAGATGATTGATTGATAGATAGATATTGGTAAGGGTCATTCAGAAATACTTGCTTATTGTCTCTAATAATAACTGCACCACTGATACAAAGTGATGTAGAGCTTCTGACTAATATGCTCAGACTCTTAGGGAATCAAGATCATCTAATGTCGAAATCTATAATATTAGTCACTTTCCTGAAGAAAATAAAAAGGTATGTAAAGTAATCTTCACAGTATAACACCAAGTCAAGGAAACTTCAAGCATATCAAATCAGTCCTGTTAGGAAGCAAAAGCCATTGTGAATCAATGTCACCTGTTTTACGTGCAAATGAATGTAACAACAGGTGCACTGAGGAGGCAGCAGCAAGTCAACCACAAAAAACAGAATGCTTTTCGCATTGATTTCTCCTTATCTTTCCTGACTGATTGTTCTCTTGTTTTGCAAGTGTCCTTGTCACTACTGGTAGCATGAGGCGCTACCTGCAGCCCATTCGGTTTGCACAGGTAGTCCAGCTCCTCCAGGGCACATCCGTACGCTTCATCCCAAGAAGGTTTGCGGAGTCTCCCAGCACCGAGCATGGAAGAAATACCAGGAAGCGGGCCGTTTTACAAGGAGAGCTGGACAGGGCTGTACAAAAGCATCAACCCAGCAGCAAGACCGCCATCTTCTCCTTTGTGCGAGGAGAAATAAGAGGTGCACTGCCAGATCCTTGGAGGGTCACACAGACCTTCACGTTCTAGCCAACGATACCCTGAGTGCTAATAGGTACCATTAATAGGTATCGTTAGACCTTACGCAGGTGCAGTGGGTCCTGGGTTAGTCGTACTGCAGGACAATGCCCGGCCTCATGTGGCATGTGTAAGCTGTTCTTGGACGCCATTGACTGGCCCTGACGTTCCCAAACCTAAATCTAATTCAGAACCTCTGGGACGTTATGCATCAAGGCATCCGATGCCACCAAGTAGCACAACAAACTGCCCAGGAGCTCCCTGTTCCAGGTCCGGGAGGGGATCCCCCAGGACATCATCCCCCATCCTATCAGGAGTATGCCCTGATTAGCAGGGATGGATACAGGCACATGGGGGCCATACACACTACTGAGTCACATTATGAGTTGCCTTGATGAAAGTCCCGCAAGTTGAAACTGCCTGTGATTTCTATTGTTTACTTTTAAGTTTGAATCCAGTCCTCAGTCGGTTGGTGATTTGTTTCCATTGACCGTGTTAACATGATTTTGTTCTCAACAAATTACACAATGTACTGTAAATATATTTTGTTCATCGAGACCCGATGTGTGATCTAAGTGTTCCCTTAACATAATTTGGGATGAAATTAGATCGTTCTTCAGGGTAGTCAGAACCATCCTTGGCTAACACCACTAATATTCTGTAGCCCGTATCGCTTGGACCTTAATCTTAATGCCAATTCCACTGCTTTTCCTCCCTTACCATTTCCCTCTAACAAGGGAATAAATTAATACCTTTGGACACTAGTTGGGTACAACAAAATACCAGTACAAGAGAAAGCCAACAGACTACAACCTTTGTAGGGTAAACGTGTAATTCCACTGGCCTAAATATTACTCCCAGAGACATTATCAAGAGGAGGGAGTAATTTGGTTGGAGGGATATGAAGAGATTAAAAATGCATGGCGGATTACACTGTCATAATCTGTGCAGGCTCAATCAGGTTGCTTTGAGTCAACAACAGCATAGTAGGCGAGGTGAAAATCCCTCACAACTGCTGTCAGCCTCAAGAATCCACACCCAGAGGGCGCCCTGGTAATATTCCCTAAAGCTCTAAAATGGTTTTGGTTGTATCCCATTGTTCAGCTCTTTTCCACATAGGCTTTAAGGGTGACACGTATGAAACCCAGGGAGGAGTGCCACAGAGAAACAGATGGAGAAAAGACTGGTTAAGCCAGTTGGCTGACGTGGTGGGTCCCATCCCATCCCTGCTTGTTGATACCCAATACAGCACTATTTTTTCCATCAGCAAGCAGAGTTTACACACACACACACACGTATTGCTGTGTAAAGCACTCCCTGCTCCAATTCCCAATGACATACACATTTGGTTTGTCTGAGAAGCATATGACAAAGCATAACAGAAAATACCCAACTCTACCAGAGAGTCAAAACCCCCGTCTTTCACGAGGCACATTGAGTAACAAACCACATCCTCTCATCATACACACAAACACAATACTGCTCCTGCCCCTATTTGTTGGACAGGTTTCTCAAGGTATTAACCTTGATTATGCCTATAGAATGGAATTTAGACATAGCAATGGCAGAGTCCCCAGTAACATATGTGTTTGTTCTTTTCTTTTGGTTATACATTAAATCCTATTTTCACTAAGGAAGTAGAAACTGTACAAACGCGGAGACCCAAACCGTACAAACGCGGAGACCCAAACCGTACAAACGCGGAGACCCAAACCGTACAAACGTGGAGACCCAAACCGTACAAACGCGGAGACCCAAACCGTACAAACGCGGAGACCCAAACCGTACAAACGCGGAGACCCAAACCGTACAAACGCGGAGACCCAAACCGTACAAACGCGGAGACCCAAACCGTACAAATGTTGAGAGTCACCTCAATGCTGCCGTGCCACAAAACTCTTGCCCCAACCAACAGAAAGCCCACCCCACGCAGACAGAGAGGGATTTACGTCACAGGAGAACAACCAGAGGCCTAATTAACGGTGCTTCTACAGTGACTCAAATGTCAGAGACATACTACAGAAGGGCAGGAAGATAGACATAATATCTTTAATTTAAATAGGCCGTGGGTATGGATACATGGTTTTCGCCCATTCCCACCCTTCCTTTTAAAAAGCTACAGATCTGGATTACATGATGTGCATGTTATTTTACCCATAAATACATACATACACACACACACACACACAAACACTTCTGAAACCTTAGCCAATCTGACAGGTAAGTCTATGAATCTGTCAAATTTTTTCACAGCTGGGAAATGTGACGATTTCAAAAAGAGAAATCAAAACGAAGTGATGCAGGCTGCAACGCGGTAGAATAGTGATTGTGCACTACCCATTATATGGGTAAAACCTGCAAGCATGTTATGTGATGATGTAATTGTGAAGACCTGTCCAGAGTGGCTGAAAAAGAACTGCCTGGAAATGCCGTTTTCATTTGATATTTTGCATAATATAAAGAAAAGTACATGTGTGCTGGTATTGTAAAATATAAATGTAAGAATGTCAGTGTAACAAGTTTAAACCTCCAGACTTTATGCAATAAATATTAGTGTCTGTTATCATGGCTCTCTCCTCACGGTAAGCTGCAGGAGCAAGCTGCTATCTAACAACAGTTAATTAACCATTTTCCAACTTGTTGAAAAGGTTGGTTACTGACATTAAAAATAAAATCGTATTCACTTAAGTTGGCTTCCCTGCCATGCTCATACTTTGTTTCTTTATCTGGTATGTTTATTCAAATCCCTTTTGTCCTGCTCCATTATCTTTTTCACATACTTTCGATATAGTTTTTGATGTTCAAGAATGGCTTAGAGTGTTTAACCATTGAAGTTAATATGTTCTTATTATTAAAAATCATTAAAACTTTTTTTGGGTGGGCACCCACATTACAACCAATGAGAAAAGGTTTGCAATACACTAAACGTCAGTAGAAACATTACATGATAGCTAAAACTCACATTGGATATATTATTTTAATACTATTGAGTTTTGCCGAAATGAACAAAACAGGAACGAATGATAAAGTTAGTAAAGTCATTTAAATAGAATTGTCATTGGGCAAATTTAAATTGATGAAATACCTATACATTTCAAGAGTGGATATAGGAAACGTACTATGGCTACAACGCTAACAGCTAGAGTTATCTCATCCAGACTGCTGTATATTCCTGTAAATGGTTAGCTACTGAGCTACAGTGAACTGAAGATGGAACCACCAATGGCTGCATTGCTTTAGGCACATACCTGCACATATCAGCGAACGACTGAAAATTGAGCTTCTTCATTTTCTTCTCGCTGAGCCAGTAGCCTACTCTTCTGCCTTTTAAAAAAGTCTGCATTTCACCCCGCGAGTTCTCAATCCAGATGTTACTGTCGATTCAACCTGGAGCCAGTCTCGAAAACAGGAAACCGTTTCACACGAACCTAGAGCGAAGGCAACAGTTGATTTAAAATAGTATATTGTAATACTGTAAGTTGACACTTTAACAACTTATACGGCTACTGTTCTACGTCAAATGCTGTGCACATGTCCTGTTCCACACACTAAAACATGTAATTTCAGTGTGTGGAACAGGACATGCTCCACACACTGAATCATGTCATTTCTCTGTACAGTATGGTAAAAGTGTTGTGAAAGTGTTTAGTAAGTCTGGCATTACAATATTATGTCCAGGTAATGCAAGTTTTTACACCGTTGAATGTCAAATTACTGTGTTGATGCATGTTGATCCATAAAATATAGTTTATCAGACTGGCTTGTTCCAATACCATAGCTAGCCTAAATCGAAAGAGCCGCAGATACGCTAACTAAACGCAGACAGAGATGCGCCATGAACAAGTCAATAGCAAATCCAGTTAGCTACATAGCCACGCTAGCTAGCTATATGGTGTGGTTTTTCGAGGATGACAAATCTCGAGCAGATGAAAGTGACGATTTGTTTTCAGAATAAATCCATAAGTTAATAAAAAAACGTATAACTACCAGCTAGCACACGTTGTCTTAGTAAGGACGTCTTCCTACCTAGCTAGCCCAATAGCTAGCTGTCCATTCTTCGTTCGGCTGGTTGTAGAAGCTGAAGTTATGATGACCAAAATCTGCGCGGAGATCTTCTCAATCAAGACTGGTCGAAATGAGTTTGGTATTGGGCGTACACCTCGCATATAACGTTAGAAATTGTATTCTACCTGACTGAGTGCACTGACTGCACACACCCTAGATAGGTATCCTATGCATACCGTTAGCTAGCTTGCTGTCAAAGTACAGCGTTTCCCACCCTCGTTAGAAAAGAAAAGAGCACATCATCTTCAACAACAGCTCCCCTAGGTGGTAGCTAGAAATATTTGACAGTAAAGTGGTTTATTTATTTCATTATGTAGGAACTTCATTCCGATGTATCTTTTTTAATAACGTCCGAAAAAACAAGTACACTTTTGTAAAGAAGTTCGTACCATTCGGGTGCAGATTTCAACTTCTCTTAACTCTTGTTGATGCGCAACGGATGCATTATTATTAAACGGTCGAACTTTTCGAGAAATGTGATAATACGAATGGCGCCATCTGCTGGTTAAAGTTCTTTTTCATCATGGAAGCTGAATTGTCTGCAAAGCACTACAGGGCAGTGCAACTACAGGTGCAATACAAAGTATTTTGTCTGTGTTAATTGTTCTCAGGTGGCCAAAATCTATTTGGTGGGATTTTCTATTTTCTGATTAGCTTGCAAACTGGGTAAAAATTAGGAATCCATCTGAAAGGATGACGTTTTGAAGTCTGTGTTAGCATGGATGTCCCCTTTGAAGGCATCCACCCTTTTAATGTAGTCTAGTAACAATCATCTGTATAAATAAGGTAAGTTGCAAGATTTCATGCAATCATCTCAACAAAGATCGTTTTTTAAGTTGCTGTCCACCCAAGATTTGCTACATATTTGTTTTGCTTTGTAACAATGTGGCTTGGTATTGGCCAGCGTTATTTAAAAAGAACAAATGTACAAGTATAACCTCCTGAGACCCGGCCATTCATTTTTGTCCTCTGTAATAGACAACATTTCTGAAGTTCTGGTTCCTGGCGTCTTGTACAGAGGACATATTAAATAAACCAAATTAATATAAAAAAAAAAAAAACTTTTAGGTTGTTATTTTAACTTATCCAAACAATTAGAATATAAAATGTAAAACACATCTGTGCAACATTTTTTGCTCTGTGTCTAAGGAGGATAATACATTTGCTGATCTCTTCTACTCAACTTTCAATACATCTTTATTTATAAAGCCATTTTTACAACAGCAGTGGTCACAAAGGGCTTTTACAAAACACCCAGCCTGAAACCTTAAATAGCAAGCAACAACAGTGTTAAAACACACAGTGGCTAGGAAAAACTCTCTAATGGGGGTCATGTGCGAAGAAACCTAGAGAGGAACCAGGCTCGGTGGGGTGAACAATCCTCTTCTGGCTGTGCCGAGTGAACATTTTAAGAGTACATCTTTTATTAATTAATAAATGCATCATTCCACATTAATATTCTAGCCAAAACCAGGACACTGAAATTTTTACTTTTATTTAGTTGAACCGTGCATGTGTAAGACATGTCAGAGTTTCCTTGTTAAATCAAGCAGCAGAACGTGGCATAATCCATTAACTGGTAGATTTTCTTCTAATAATTTAATGAGTTCATGAGAACAAATTGAATTTCTGCAAACGGCGACATATATTGTGCAGTTTGAACCTTTTTAGTTTACAACATCTGGTGGCTTGCACATGCGCAGTTGGTCATGACAAGACCCCCCTTTGCATGTTTTGTGCTGCCTGGTGCTACCCAAAGGTGGTCATTTAGGGGGTTCAGGCTTTTGCTGTCTCCAGTAACTAACATTGCCATATGCCTACAAAAATCTAAGATTTTGTGGAGATTGAGAATAACTTTTATTTTTTTTCCTACTGTAGCATCATCAATATTAGCACTGTTCGCCAATGTTTTAAGATGGATGAAATCGTATTAGGTCGAAAATTATTTTTGAATACAATGTTGTACTTTCCATTTCCAAATTTCTGACAATGACTTTAAGTCACATATTTCAAACAGTATCAGAATTTCATCCAGATTTTGGATGCTTGCTCCATTACACTTACAAAAACGTTTGCATTTTCGAAACTGCAGTAAACATGTCCACAACGTCAGTTGTATTTGTTTTACCCATTAATTGCAAAAAACTGATGTTTATGAACAACAGTTATCCTGTAGATTTCCCCAAAGTAGTAAAGAGAATTTTGGATGCAGGGTTTGCAGTTATATGGACTCTAAGTGTACTACAATTACATTGCCCCCCTATTAAGTAATAAATGGCAGAGACCAAAGCCCTTGCAAAAAAAGGTGTTTTAATTAAAAACTACAAAAATTGTAGTTCTCAGTATACAGAATAAACCGGTTTTTTCTATTGTTACAACCAAACTATAACTTGACGGCAGTTACTGCAATTTAAAAGCTACAATTTCTTCTTAGGGGGTAATAAATAGTATGTTTTACTTTATTGTGGAACTACCACCTCTTTGATGTTGTGTATGGCATATTTATTAATCGTTGTGGTCTCGGAGAGTATGGGATGGTAATACTCCTGTTTAGAAATATAAAAAATCTATACCTACTTTTATTTTTTTAAATGGAAAAAAGCTATGTGTTACAAGAAATGTGTTTATGTTTTTTTAGACAGTGTTTTATCATCCGCACCGCAACACAACACAATAGCTTTCCTCGACGTCACAATTGCGTGCCTTTTTACTTGGCTAACGTCGAAGACACAATACTACCTCCAAGCGTATCTGCTCTGTCGTGGTCTCCTCTGCATCTTTTCTCCTTCCAGGTAAGTACTAGCAAAATCTCTCGTTAATCGTTGTTACAAACGTTATATCATATGTAACGGAGACAACAAAATCGACTTTAACACTTATT
Source organism: Novumbra hubbsi (assembly GCA_016801125.1). NCBI lineage: Eukaryota > Metazoa > Chordata > Actinopteri > Esociformes > Umbridae > Novumbra > Novumbra hubbsi. The sequence goes on along the minus strand of JACXGK010006938.1, from coordinate 6,798 downwards.
GTATGATCTTAGCCACCAGAAGTTGTTAGCTACAGTTATTGTTATGGTTGCCTGATTTAACCGTAAGCGAGCTAGCTAAAAGTTATTTTGCTAGCGTATGTAAAATGTGAGATAAGTGTTTGTAATTCAGCAGTAGTGAATGATTTACGACGTTGACACGAAGCTGCTCATGGCTCCTAGTGTTTATAGTCTTACTTTCACCACGTGGTAGGGCGGAAAGAATTGCGTCGATGTTGCTATTTATGTGATTAGTGTTTTTGATCCAAGGATGTCGGCAGACAAGGAGCACACCGTAACCATGAAGGATATTCTGGAAGACGAGGAGCTGCACGAGGCTTATGCAGTGCTGGCTGGAAGTGACCCTGACAATTGTTCCTATCCCCAGGTATTAGAGTGTGTTACTACCCTTACACCTGTGGTGTATTGACCCCAAATGTAATGTGACCGTTTCATTCATCTTCGTTATAATTTTGTTACAGGGATATGTGAAGAGACAAGCTATTTTTGCCTGCAACACCTGCACTCCCAGAGGGACAGAACCTGCGGGGCTCTGTCTGGCCTGCACCAACAATTGCCATGATGGGCATGACATCTTTGAGCTCTACACAAAAAGGTATGCACCTGGTCAAATGGAGGCCGGTAAACCAATTTCAAAATGGAAAAACAAGAAAAGGGGTCTGTTAGCTTTTGTATTTTTCAATTGTAATGTTACAACGAGTTGAAGTCTGGATATTGCATTTGCATCTGTCTGTCATGTAGGAATTTACGCTGTGATTGTGGAAACGGCAAGTTCGGCGAGTTTAAGTGCCTGCTAAATCCTGTAAGTCTACTCTGATCACATCTACCCCTCATTGATGACCTTCTGACATGTAAAAAGACGAATACATAATTTCCTCTGTATGTTTTCTTTTCAGGACAAAGACAGGCACAACATAAAAAACCAATACAATCACAACTTCCATGGTTGTTACTGCACCTGTGACAGACCTTACCCAGATAGTGAAGATCAGGTATTTCAGCTTCATGTCCCTTTCACTTCCTTTTCTATAAGGTATCTTTTTTTTACATTTGAAATTGTTGCATGCCCCTTTGTTTGTTTGAGGCTGCTTATGTTAAATATAGATTAATTGTTTTCAAAGGACCTAGGAATAAATTTTTGGAAGAACATTTTGTGTAATTCGTTATAGTTAATATTCAATTACATTGTTTTGGTTTATTCTGCTACAAAAACATTCACAGTAAACCACACAGTTAAAGGATACACATGTTTGGTTAGTTAATAATGACAGTCACACACTGCGATTTCCCAAGCAGTCACATTTCTCAGACACCAACCAAGTCATATTTAAGGCATTCCCCTTTGCATTTGTTCTCCTTATTTACAGCTTGATGGTAGCTGCAATAATTGAATATTGCTTGTTGTAGATCAATAGAAAAGTGTTACAAGTAATTGTTCCAGTAATATTATTTTGCTGGAGGATGGTTGCGGACCTCCCTCTAATACTAATTGTAATAATAATAATAATTGGTGCATTATGTCCCCTAGGCTGGGGGCCTACAGTTTAAATCGTAGGCATTGTTTAAAAGTAAGGTCTCTTGGATTCAGCTAGGCTACTTAAAGAATTATGGATGGATGTCATTTCTCTTCATAAAACATCCTGTCATGCAATTTTCCTCCCAATAAGGTTAACGAGGATATGATTCAGTGCATAATATGTGAAGACTGGTATCATCCTAGGGTATGTATCAGTTGGCAACATCATGGTAGCTTTCAGTTCTATTTCAAGCTCTACCCTGTTAGCCAGGAAGGGTGATGACTCCTTGATCATCTGGGCCTTCTTTGTGACAGCACCTGGGTTGTGTGGTAGAAGACTCTGATGAGCTGCAGGAGATGGTGTGTGAGACTTGCATGAACAAAGCCCCGTTCCTCTGGACCTATGCTGCCCACTTTGCAGGTATGTTATTAATCCCACTTAGGCCCTCAATGAGAACATTACTGAGCCCTAATGTTGGGTTATGTAAAAAACACGTACAATAAATGGGTTATAACTGAGAACGCAATTCTACTTCAAGTCTTGTTCGTCAACGGAAAATATGGGCTTTAATTTAAAGACAGTATCATTAAATTAAACATTATAGTGTTTATATCATACATCTAAAATGGTATGTTTTTTTTTTTCTCTCCAAGATCCCCCTGTTGTAAAAGTGAGCCCCTGTAAAGGGGAGGTTGAGGTGAACGTGGAGGAAGATGAGGAGCTGGTGAAGAAGAGGACAGATGAACCCCCTGATAACAGGGGTGAGGGGTCCTCCAGCAGCCCCAGCTATCACAAGGTAAAGAGAACCCAGCCACCCACACCACGTTCATCACAATGCCGTAACGGGCTCTTAAGAAGCTTGTTTATCTGTAAGGTGGTTATAGACTTACTGTTTTTCATGTTTAATTGCATTTGCCTGTAACCTACTTAATGCATTGGTATCAGACCAAACTAATCTGTAAAAACGGTACATTTTGTTATATTGTATTTTGTCTGCTTTATGAGTTTTATCTGTCTAGTTTACAAATGTTTTTATCTGTTTAAAGCATTTTGAAACTCATTTTGTTTGAGATGGTGGAAAGGATTTTTTGTTTTTGTTTCACTGTACTGCACTGAAGGCAATGTACAAGCACTGCCCTTGATTCTAATTATGCAGACATCTTGTAACCGACACCAGTTAAATCAATTAATTCAATATTCGGGTTGTGCGCTCAGCTATTTCGGTGTGCTTACAGTGCAGGTCAGTTGATGGCGATAGAGGGTTACCCATTGGTCGAATGCAGACGGTGGACTCCTGTTCATGTCATGCTGTCTGTCTGCCTGGCCTCCCTCTCCTCTGGGTAATTAGAGGAGAAATGATCCATGGGAAACATATTCCCCTGCTCTGGGGACTGGCTTAGCCAGGCTTCACAGCTCAGCTTACTGTAAACAAGACTGATTTCATCAGCCCACCCTCTCATCATGTCAACGCCTATTAGATGGCTTATGTATGTGTCACCAGACTGCTGCCTCCGAGGGGCATGGAGTATTCATATGTTTTTAAACAAGTCCCCTAGATTATGGGACCAGTCCCACACGTCTTCCTTCTTTTCCAGTAACACAAACCTGAAAAGCCTAACAGTTTTCTCCCTGGTGGCCATCTCTCCAAAAGCAAGTTGGGCAAGCTGCCTGCAAACGGACTTACCAGGAGATGACAGGCGGGCCTGTGAAGAGTCCCGTCAAGACTGTGTTGTGCAGGCTGAGGGAGCTGATGGCCCGGGAGGTGGAGAGAGCTAGGGAAGGGGCTGTGTTCTGGCCGTACCACTGGAGAGCGAAGCTGTGCACCTGCATTAGCTGCAAGGTGGGTGTAACACATCACACCGAAAGATGCTCTCACACTTGTACTGATGATTTTAGATTTATTGGAAATCCCCAAACCAATGTTAGAGCAGGTTATAAAACAAACAACGAAGAGCTAATGTCCCCCCTGTTGTCGGCCACGCCCTGTTGTCGGCCACGCCCTGTTGTCGGCCACGCCCTGTTGTCGGCCACGCCCTGTTGTCGGCCACGCCCTGTTGTCGGCCACGCCCTGTTGTCATCAATTTCTAGCAGTTGGAGAAGTAAATTATCAAGTTCAAAATGTAAATGCAATTCACAATACTATCTTATTCAAGCTGCTTGCTGTAGGTTAAAAACAAAGTGCCAGAAAACTGGCCTAATTTTGGGTTTTTGTTTCAGCCTGGCTCTTCCTATCCATTCTATTGAGCACGTGGCCCCAACCTTTCTTCAGAATCATTTCCAAACATTCTACTGGTAGATTACTGTTCAGTCACAGTTAAAGTCACAATACCAGACTACCCAGCAGAGCCAACAAGCTTTTAATGCACCATAGGTTTGCCTCAAATGTCCTTTAACATCGGGCTACTAGGTTTGCCTCAAATGTCCTTTTAACAACGGGATACTGAATGTTGGTTTACAACTCATATGAAACCCAACAACGTTAAGCTTTCTGGCTTCTACCGATCAAAAGCAAAACCTTTAACACTTGTGGTTAAAACAAATTCTTCAAAAAAAGTGTACAACCTTATTAAACCCTGTTTCTGTATTATTTGTCTAATTAGTTAAGCCTTCATAGGAATATTTTAGCTAACCAATCTTTTTGTTTGCTAAATGGATGCCAGGTAATTTCCATTTCCATCTGTTACACATAAATTGGGTTATTTACAGTGGGTCAACAACAAGTGTGTTTTGCTGTGATTAGAATTAGAAGCACAATGCAACCAGTTGATTTTAATAATTCGATCTGGAACAAATAGCTTAGTTTCAACCAGTTGTGAGCAGTTTCATTGGGGTGTATTTGAGGTAGTGATACTGTACTGGCCGTGTAACATATTTTATTCTCACGCCTTTGGTTTGCATAAAGGTGTAGAGTTGTTTCCATTATGTGTTTGGTATTTCTGCTCAGAGGGCCTATGTTGAGGCTGGAGTGCAGTTCCTGCTGGATGAGTCAGACACGGTCCTGGCCTACGAGAACAGAGGAAGCATAGAGGAAGGATCTGCTAGTTTTGACAGTCTGCTCATGTCAGGACTAAGCACTCTAGACCGTGTTCAACAACTGGAAATAGTTTACCGTAAGGATGTTTTTTTTTTTCTCATTTGATTGTTAGTTAATAACTGTTAATGTGTAACCTGATATTGGGTTAATGTGAAATGTGGTCCCCCCCAGAATTCAATGAGATGCAGACTGAACTGATGGCTTTCCTAAGGCAGATTGCTGATGAAGGAAAAGTGAGTTGCTTTGTATATCCTGGAGATTGACCGATTGATAGGGCTGGCAAATTAATGTGGGCCTATTAGAGGTTTTGACCTTCATGTGTTATGAACTCAGAACGGCACAATTGCTGCGCAAATCTAGATTGTGGAACCATAAAAAAAAAAGAATTTCAAAAGGTACACAGAAATAAATTGTTTAAACCTGCATTTTTAGATTACACACATTCATGTCCGCCAACAATATTAACAAGGGACATAATTGTTGGTTGTTTTGTCAAATACACAATCATTCCCTATTTCACTGAAAGAATAAGCATTTTGTTTTGAAAGCACACTTTCTGTAGGTAACCATCTGTGACCAAAGTATTTTTTTAACATAAATTATACTTGGGGCATTTTAACATTTTAAATTGCTTAATAATAAAGGCTGTTGAATTGTCACACAACGCTTAACACCTGCATGAGCCGCAGAATGCATGAGTGGGGCGATCAGCTACCCCAGAGTAGCCAAAACGTTATTTTATCTGCATAATTTATGGTAAGTTGAAGAAAAAAAGCATAAAGTATGAACTGAGCGGGGGTGGATGCTGTCTAGCAAGCACTATAGCAGTAGGTTTATTGAAGCAGTGCACATGTTACGCTCTTGTCTTGTGACTTGAGCCTGAGGTCCCAAGATTTACGTTTCTACCTATGCTAACTCAGGTATAATCAAGGAATCCAGTAGATATTATGCATGGCACTTTTAAAAACTTGCTTGCTTGCTTACGAAGTGCCAATTAGTTTTGTGGAGAATTTACACTGTAGGTTAAATATAACACAAATGTGTTAAATGCACGAGATGCAGCAATTTGTTTTTCAATTACATTTGCCTCACTGGAGCCGCACAGAACCCCCAGCGTTCTAGTTATTAAGCTGTACATCTGGAACAATACTGATGACAATCTTTTATTGGGCAATAAAAACAATTTACAATTTATTTTATTGATGTGATATAGAAATAAATTACATTAAAAATGGCTAATTTGTTTACTCAGGATAATTGTAATTTGTTTTGATTCATGATTTTCAAATATCTTATTCAGTAATAGCATCTACCTCAACCTAAATGTTTTACCAAGGACAAAATCTCTCGTTATAATTTCCAATAAACTTAAGAGCATGTAAATACCCCCCTGTTCCCCAGGTCGTTACAGCAGAAGCCATACACCAGTTCTTTGGGGAGTTGATGTCCAAGAAGAGGCGACAGATGAACAGTTAATGTCAAGCTTCCCCTTAGTGTCCGGCTGTGTTTGTTCACTTTTGTAACATTGCTTTGGGTTCATGGCAAAACTGTTCGGTGTTTCTCAATCATCACCTGCTTTAAATAAAGGGCTGCTGTAAAATATTATGTTGAGGTTTTTCAAGTTGTTTTGCTTAAAATGTTAATAAATTGATTTCAATACATTTTCTACTGTGTTATTTGGGTTTTAGGATGATTATTCACACCGACAGTAGTAGTACTGGCCATGAGAACCTGTAATCTATGATTCTGATTTCTATGGCTTCATTTGAAAAGGATGTTTCAAAGATCACTGTCTTTTTTTGTGTAGGTCAGCATGAAAAACCATCTCCTTGTCAAGGCTGGTATTAAACCCAATACACGGTATAACCAAAGGTGTTTTTTTACTCAAATGTTTTAATAAAGAGTAACTCCAAGTTAGTGTAATGTTCATAATCACTTAACATTTTTGTAATGTTGACATATACTAAATTTTGTTTAAAAGGAAAATCTTGCCTGCGATCTACAGTCTGATATTTTGCAATGAATTTGAGTGTTTACAACTGGCTGTGAATTCACTTTCCCAGCATGGAATTGTTTACAACTGGCTGTGAATTCACTTTCCCAGCATGGAATTGTTTACAACTGGCTGTGAATTCACTTTCCCAGCATGGAATTGTTTACAACTGGCTGTGAATTCACTTTCCCAGCATGGAATTGTTTACAACTGGCTGTGAATTCACTTTCCCAGCA